>OY744524.1:99766761-99954261 GCA_963556195.1 Sepiola atlantica | reverse complement strand
TTCGTTAGCCTGCAGGATTGCCGATGTCTACTCCAACACAAAGAACAGTAAGGCTCAGCGGTTGCATGCAAAGTTGGAGAAGGTTTGGCTCAGAACACTCAAAGAAATAGCGCAGAAGCAACTTTGCCATTTTCACTTCATTGATTTGCAATTCTGTGCCTGACACGTCTTTGCTTGCCACACCCAGAGGATGAGACAAGCGGAGGACGATGGATCCTGTTAGCCAAGTAGCTCTGACACTATAATGTTGCCACCACATCTATCACGGTTAGGGTTAGGGGTTAGACTTTAGGCGGGAAATGCTGCTGATGCTTAGTATGATGTTATTTGGTGAACAGATAGATACACATATATAAAGAGTGGAGAACTTGAATGCCTACTGGGGAGAACTTGAATGCCTACTGGGGAGAACTTGAATGCCTACCGAGGAGAACTTGAATGCCTACTAGACACTGTCCTCGAGTTTCTAAGGTCTCTCTGTACAGGAGTTTGTCAGGACAAGCTGATAGGAGGATACTTCCCCTACAAGTAAACCCTGACTAAATATTCAAAATAACATAGTATTTGAAGCCCAAATAAGATCCTCTCGATATGACTACCCCACACTGGCTTATACGAGGAATGGTTTACCTTCTCCAACTGACGTTGCATATAATAATACACTAAGCTGGATACTCCACCAGACTAGATGAATTCTTGTCCTGGAATCCAGTAAGACCAAGAGACCACAGGGAAGATATACAATAACATAGTTAATTGGTCAATTGTGGAGAGAAAAATAAATGTTCTTAACTTCTTTACAAACTCAACGTTTGAGAGGAAAGGAGAAGTTAAATGGAATATTTGGATATCTATGTATCTCATATAAAGATCAAGTGTTAGCCCCAGGCAGGGGTCCCTTGATTTCTGAGAACTTCACCTGTATGTATTTATTATGTTTACAAAAAATTGTGACTGACGGAAAAATTGGGACTGACAGATGGACAAAATATTTATTTATATAAGAAGATATGGCATAGCAATGGATCATTATGTCGAATTTGCTGGAATTCGACTAATTTTTAAGCTATAAGTGCTTATTTCTAGTAGTATTTGTAGCAATGTTAATAGTAGTATTATAATTATTAGCGAGGTCTGTGGAAATTCCACAGAGCTTTCTACATAAATCTTTTTTAACTTTAATTTAATTCACCCCAAACAAGACACATTGCCATTAAGACGTAAGGGCCTACTGTGAATTTGGAGCCATATCCATGGGGGCATCCTTAGAAGTTTTATAACGAGATGTTTGTTAACATTACATTTAAATTTCTGCATGTTGTTACAGTTAGGGACACAGGAAGCAGGGAGGGAATTCCAAAGGCTAGCAGTTCAAGGAAAGAATCTATTAGAGTAGAAAACCTTCCGGCATCTGGGGAGCTCTACACTGAAGGGGTGGGATTTAGCTGATTACCGGATTGGTTGGGTGTATTTATGCAAGTTTATTAAAGCACATACCATTCAAGTACTTGTTTAACAAGCACAGGGATGCAAAATTTCATTGATAGGACAGGGGCTGGAGCTTGGTAGACCTATTAGATTAGAGACTCTTTTTAAAATTCTGTCTAAAGCCTCAGTCACACGACGCGACTTCGCTCGCCGCTACTTGTAGCAGTGAGTAGTACCTTTCTGGGTAGTACCTATCCAGCGGTGTCCTCGATTAGTCTCCATGCATCTCAGCACTATACGATGCCGAAAATATAACCTCTACATAGTGAATGAGTGGTGAGAAGCCACATCCTTCTCAAGGCTACCCGATCAACATACATGGGCCTAGACAGAACATGTCGGATCTAGAGGATTAAACCTTGGCCACAAATCCTGCTATTCCACGAGTAGCAGTAGTTCACGTTGCTCTCATCGACAAACTGAGGATCTGGTTCTGAAAGCATCTTGGCTTTGTAGATGATCATATATATTTGACAACAGGAAGGCATAACTGCTCTTTCCTTGGGTTTATTTTCGGCAGCCTCATAACTCTCGCTTCCCTTATTTTGTAGAGATAGAACATGTCGGATCTAGAGGAGGAAAACCTTGACCACAAATCCTGCTATTTCACGAGTATCAGTAGTTCACGTTGTACTCATCGACAAACTGATGATCTGGTGCTTTGCAAATGATAATATACATTTGACAGTGGGAAAAGATAACTGCTCCAGTGAGTGGAGTACCATGAACGAAACGCTGGTTGATGTGTCGCATATACAATGAGCTGTGAGAAAAAGAAAATGTTTTACCATAAATTGATGGATGACTCAAGTCAAGGATTCTGCATTCTAGGTATTTCCTTAATATTAGTTGTTTTCATCAGTGCCGTGTGTTGTATTGTGGCAATCCTCCTTTTGATTCCGATTTCTACTAGTCTTTTGCCAGGTTTATTGAAACTGTTCCTAGTGTAATTTTGGGTGCAGTGGTTTTATGCTCTTTCTTCAAAATCCTTACAAGGGCTCTACGATCTCTTTCAGACAGCTTCGGCTTTCTTCCAGAATTTTGTTTAGAGGAAGATGTTTTCCCTTTTTTTTCTCATAGGCTGCCATCATTTTCGAGACAGTTCCTCTCGATATGGCCACCATCTCAGCTATTTCTGTTATAGTAGCACCTACCATACAGCACCAACAATTTACCCTCTTTGAAAATCTGATAGATCTGTCATTTTAATTTTTCTTATTAATATGCACTATTTGAAATAAACAAATAAATTTAACCAATTAATTCAGGACTACAATAACCATAAATATAAAAAAAATTTAAAAAAACATTTTGGTAATTTTTTTTTTCAATTTTTATAGGTGTTTTAAAATTTACGTAAAATTCACAAAGAGTTCCTATTATTTTCTCCAACCCCTGTATATATCCTAAATGCAAACAGTTTATTCTAAAGTACAAGAGGCTGAACAAAAAAAAAAGAAAGAACACAGAATGGTTCTGAAATGGTTTATAAAATATAAAATATATTTAAACATGGAACAAACTGATTTGAATATTAAATCAAGATGAAGTCTGTTCCCTTGATCAAAACTAATCTAAAAAAGGTGGAACGAAAAAAAATTGATTATTTAATAACTGTACTTATCTATACTAATACTATATCTATCTATCTATACTTATATATATCCATACTCATATATACTAACTGTATCTAATCGGCGTTGCCTGGGATCGAATAAAGTCATTTCAGTTTTTAATTTTTATTTGTTCGCATATTTTAAACTTATACAAAAAAAGAAATAAAATTATAGTTGAAATATTTACAACTCCTATCATATTTGTCAATTAAAAATATGAGATATCGTCTTGGTTTATTTTTTATTTTTAGGTGATTATTTAAAAATGTTTCATATTACCTAAGTAAAATTTGCAATAAATTGTAGCAAAGTACTTTATTATATTGCCAATAACATGGTACAATAATAACAAATACAAAATGACCTAGTCAGAAGCAAAGTTTGATTTGTTAGCTTAAATGCTACTTAGGTCAAACTTTTTAAATCCGACAAGATAACTTTATATGTTAAATACAGTGACATGAAACTGTATATATGAAAAATGCATGAAAAATTCCCACAATTATACGCTTGTTTATGAATGATTTTATGAAACATTTCTCTATTAATAATTTCAACTTATAATAAATTGGAGATGTATATTGTTTACTCATTTTCTTAATTGCTAACTAATTCTCCAAATGGCAATTTCCTTATTAATATACTGGTGTCTTACACTGCGTAAGTTCGTTCTGGGTCAACTGAACGATTTATCAGTGTCCCCATTTTACATGCTTCTCTTTCTGCACTCAAAGAAAAAGGCAGAACCCGGGAACATTTTACAGTTAATTAAAGAAAAAAGAAGGTTTTAATTTTACTAGCTGACCCGACCCGGCGTTGCTCGAGAGTTTATATAATTTCATTTTCGTGTTACATTTCATTTTAAAGTCTTCTTTTTTTTACTAAAGTATTATTATTTTTTAAATCTATCAGACAATAATGAAACCCAACAGACAGATACCAAATTTCCATTGGTTATAGATAACACATGTATTTACTTTTATTTTTGTTTTACTTGTTTAGTTCACTATTTGTTTCTGTTTTATTAAATTATTATTTGTTTTTAATATGTATTTTGATTTGAACTTAATTATTACAGTATCGTTTAGTCATTGATTTTAAAAAAAAACTTTGTTCACCCCAAACAAGGCAAGTTGCCACTGTAGGTGTAAGGGGCTATTAAGAATTAGGGTGAAAATTTAGTGGGAAGTCCTAAATTGGGAGTTGTGCAGCGAGATGCTTGTTCACATTAGTTTAAAATTTCTGCATGTCAGTACAGTCGAGGAAACAGGCAGCAGGGAGGGAGTTCCAAAGGCCGGCAGCACGAGGAAAGAAACTATTGGAGAAGAAGGCTCTCCGGCATCTGGAGACCTCCACAGTGAATGGATAGGATTTAGCTAATTGTCGGGTTAATTGAGTGTATTTACGTCGAGGAGGCACCAGAGCAGCAAGTTTATCAGAGCACATTCCATTGAAATACTTCTAAAACAAGCATAAGGATACAACATTCTGGCAATGGGACAGGGCCTAGAGCTTGGTGGATAGTGAGGGACCTATCAGATTAGAAACTCTTTTTTGGACCTTGTCTAAAAGGGAGAGACTAGTGGATGGGGCACCAGCCTAGATGTGACAACAATACTCTATGCATGGGCGGATGGTGGCTTTGTAGAGATATAGGATACTGTAAGGTGTGAGATGTTTTCTAGCACGGTAGAAGGAGCCTTCTTTGCAGCAACCTTGGCAATGTCTTCTATGTATTTGTTCCAATTCGTGTTACCTGTGAATGTTAGGCCGACCAGTTTGAATGTTGGACTCTCAGGTAGGGTGTTTTTTTTGCCATGGCAATCGGTGGTTGGGGAGGAGTTTTTTCTTTAAAACCCAAAATCTTGTAGTAAAAAACAACTCCTCCCCAACTTCAAAACCACTAAAAAGAACCAATGTTATTTATTAGTTTAAATGCCCTTTGGAAGAGTGTAACACTCATAATAATAATAATAAAGCTTATAGCTACATTGGTTTTACAAGCACTACCCTATCCCACCGCCTCACCATGCATCTTGTAAACTCTTGCTCAATTTACCAACTTCTACAAAAACATAACTGCCCTTCCTCTGATTTAAGACAAATTCTAGTTAATAACACTAAAATAATACATTCTGAAACCAATTTTAAAAATTAAAAATACTGGAAGCTATCTACATAAAAACACAACAACCTACAATTAGTAACATCACGTATGAAACCAGTGGCAACATTTTAAAATGCTTAACGTAATGCGATTTTGTTCTGTGATGCCACTCCGGCGTCGCAGAATTTAAATTATCAACGTCTTTCCTGGAACAATGATAAAACGTTCTCTGCGCCTTTCTATATCGTCTTTTTAAAATTTATCTTCTTTTTCTAACTTTTTTGTTCATTTGCCTTTGACAGCTGATGGTAATTCGACAAAGAATCGAAAATGTTTGTGATACCTATGGGACATTTATTAATTTTTTTGATTTTAATACAAAAAAAAGACCATCAGAAAAATTGAAAAAAATAAGAAAAGGTATAATTAAACAGACGAATTCTGTTATTTTTAACAATGTTTGCATAAATATATATATTTTTATATAATTACAGCATAATCACATTGAAACACCAGTTCCCGTCAGATCACTAGAGTTAAGCAACGTTGAGCCTGGCCAGTACTAAATGGGTGACGATTTAGGAACACCGGGTGTTGTATGTGGCCAAGAGAGGATAGTGGCACTACCAGATTAGTACAGATAGAGTATCTGCCTGAGTCCCTGAGAACGTCTCTGGACGTTATGGAAAGTAAACAACAAATATATATATATATATATATATATATATATATATATATATATATATATATATATATATATCTAGCCACACTGATGAGCTGTGAAACAGCGAAACAGTCTGTATGTGGATGACTATATAAAGCTCCCCCCCGGGTAGAGCTTATGTTTGTAAGGGTACCGCCAACTGCCATTAGCGTAAAAAAAGGCAATGCTCATTAGGTAAACACTAATTCGAACTCCGGCATTTGCAATGTTTACATTGAGATACAACTTACATTCAGTCAGTGTCGCATGATGGCGTAGGGGTTAACATCGCCGACTGTCAGCTCGACAGTTGCGTTTCGATCCCGGCTTGAGGCACTAACTGGTCTAGCTGCATTGATGAGCTGTGAAACAGCGGCACAGTCTGTATGTGGATGACTATATATATATATATATATATATATATATATATATATATGCAAGGAATAAAGGGCTGACGACAGTTTCTGACATTCATCAAAAATAAAAACAACGTTTTACTGTTCTCGGTCTTCGAGCTGGAATCAAAGTGTAGTATCTGTTCTGTCTTCGGTCAGTGAAGAAGAAATCATTCTAGACTGAGGCAATTTTAATTTTTGTTCCAATTCAGAGTATCCCTTTTTGGGGAGCTGGATTTTCCCCACCTTAAAAAATGACATTGTGTCTAACCCTGCCCTCGTGTGGTGGCAAGTAAATAGGGGCAATTCTTTTACTATAACAGAAATGAAAATTTTGTATTGAGAATGGCGGTTATAATAATATTTTAATTTAAAAATTGAAAATTATAAAAATGAAAAAAGAAAAATAATTAAAATGGAAATATGGGGTTCAGGACTGGGAGCAGGAGTACACATATCTGGCAGGGGGATGGGGTAGCTGTTGTCGTTTTTATGATAAAATGCATGCGTGTATGTAAGGTTCAAACTCAGAGAATTTATGTACTTTGTATGTAAAATCTAAAAAACGTTTTGTTTATACTAAATAGCAGATGGGCAGTGTTTGAAAATGTGTCCAACATTCTGCTGTGACTTGTCAGTTCTGGTAAGGCCAGGCGGGAGGGGGGGGAGTTTACTATGCATATATGAGTAATGCTTACAACGAGACACAAGGGTGTATGTGTGGTGGTGGTGGGAGGGGAAATAGAAGAAACTGAAGAAAAAGAAAACTGGGGCCGGGTGAGGAGCCAATGGAGGATAAGGGTAAGTATAAAATAGTGATAGGTAAGGGTTTAAGGCTAACAAGGGTCTGAGAGTCAACAGCGCCTTGGCATAACATATGGGACGATTGTAGAGCGGATCTTTTTTGGTAAACAGTTGAAAGCAAAAAAAAACAAAAAAAAATTAGAAAATTTCAACGTTACTTGATGCAAGTGTTGAAAGTTAAAAGTTTCTCTGAATAAACTCTAGATGGTGCGGGGGGGGGGAGCGGTAGCGGGTTAGGGGTAGGGTTATAAAAGATTTATTTCAACTGAAACAGAGTTTACATCAGCAACATAACTTACTTTGCCAAGCCCAAGATTATGCGAATGCAGCAGTTGTGTTTATTTTTCTAATGCGAAAATGAAGATAATCTGGTCGTGCGTAGATTGTGTAGCACCATTGTTGGATAACCCAGCCGTCTTAAAAATAGGCATTTACGATACCGTGTTCGATCAGTTTTCTCGTGTTTCCATTTTTTAATTATCATTAAAATTTAATGTTGAATTAATTTATTAAACAAAAAAGCAAAAGTAAAAATAAAAAAATAAAAAAATAGTGTTGGCCGGGAGCAGTAACTTCGAACTTGAAAGTTTGGAGCAATATTTAGTACCTATTTTTTACTTGTATTTTTTGACATTGCAAAAATATATACACTTCATTTATTAAAAATAAAAATGAATAAAAGTGTGCTATATACGCATAATATGGCATAATCACCTTGACACACCGGTTCCTGTTAGATCATCAAAGTTAAGCGAGATTGAGCCTGGTCAGTACTAAATGGGTGACCATTTAGAAATACCAGACACTGTATGCGGAGGGACGTCGAAACCTCCCTGCAAAAAAAAATATAACCCTGAAGATGTCTTTAGCACATACGTCAGTATAACCTGCTAATCAATGTGTGCGGTGACACAACAGAACAGCCTCCTCCTGGGTGGAAAAATTCTGTTCTCAATCATGTAGCGAAGTTTCTCTGGAGAAAGTATGCAAAATAATATTTTTTTTAAATATGTGTGATCACTGCCTCTTCAATAATCTAAACAATCATTAAAACAACTTTTGTTGAATTCTGTGAAAAAATAAAATTTTTGTCAATTTGTGAGGAAATTTCTTTCAGTACTCTTTTGGGAGTCCATGCGACTGCTACTAGAAAAAAACACCTGACGAATGCACCATCAGTGTTTGTAAAGGACATGCAAGAAGAACACACCAGAAAGATAGATCCTCATTCTCAATTTCCACAAATGCATGGAACGAGTGTTCAAACTTACGAACAGGAGAGAATATTCTCTTAACGTTGGACAGAATAAATCTAAGGGAGATAGCTCCGATAATTCTGCCTTTACAGAGCAAACCAGACTTTTCCTGTGGTCACCGATACTTATTTCACGTAGATCACTATTGATACTAATTTTTTTGTGGACTTTGAAAAGAAAAAAACCGTAGTGCAAAAATTATGGTGAAATTCAAACAGGATTGGAAATGGTGCAATGTTGCTCAATGTTACATTGTCTCCCCTCGGAGGGGAGGTCTAAATGTCTCACAAATCACAACCAAATAAAATACATGGGTTGTTATAAATACAATCACGAATAAATAGTACAATTAACTTCTACGTTGTGACTTAAGTTCTTTGTTCCTGATCATCTCCATGGGGAGGGGGCATTCTTGCTGGAATTCATTAATTTCGTATGAATCAGATGATTCTATTGTTAACATTGGTTTTCCCTGATATCTTTCTAGTTAGAATTTTTTCTAGAAAGACACTTACGGGAGGGACCACGGGAAGGTTGCCAACCTCTTAAGTGAAAGTGTTTCTGTGGAACGAACTGGATTCGAACTTGGCACACCCAGGTTGTCAGTTTGTGTTCGTTAACCACTTAGCCACCTTCACCTCCCTCACTGGAAATAAAGTTAGATACACAATATGCTGATAATTGTTGGTTAGTTTATATGCAACAGTTTATTCAAAGGCTTGTGTGCGTGAGAGAGAGAGAGAGAGAGAGAGAGAGATGCGTATTTGTAATTTTCACTACCTCGGTCACTTCACGCATGCTGTTCCTGTTTAGAATGTGCTCCAACGAATTTACTGCTCTGGTGCCCCCTCGACGTAAATACATCCGACAAACCCGGCAATCAGCTAAATCCCACTCCTTCACTGTGAAAGTCCCCAGATGCTGGAAGACTTTCTACTCTCATAGCTTCTTTCCTCGAACTGCTAGCCTTTGTAATCCCTTCCCTGCTCTCTGTTTCCCTGACTGTACTGACATGCAGAAATTAAAATGTAATGTAAACAAACATCTCGCTGCTAAACTCCCTACTTAGAATGCCCCCTAATTCACAGTAGCCTCTTACGTCTCAGTGGTAATGTGTCTTGTTTTGGGGGAATTAAAGTATTCTATTGTTGGCATTAGTTTCCCGATATCTTTCTAGTTAGAATTCTTTCGAGAAAGACATCAGGTACTTACAGGAGGGACAACATGAAGGTTGCAAACATCCTAAGTGATAGTGTTTCTATGTTACGAACTGAATTCGAACTTGTCAGTCTGTGTTGTTAACCACTCAGCCACCGTCACTTCTCATAAGTTATTTACTTCCTTGTTTAAAAAAATATTATTTATTAAAATTATTTAAAAATAGTAATAATAATGATAATGTCCAGCAATCATAATCTAAAAATAATCTAAAAATAGTAATAATAATAATAACAATGTTCAGCATGTCATAATCTAAAAATAGTAATAACAATAATAATGTTCAGCATGTAATAATCTAAAAATAATCTAAAAATAGTAATAATAATAATGTTCAGCATGTCATAATCTAAAAATAGTAATAATAATAATGTTCAGCATGTCATAATCTAAAAATAGTAATAATGATAATGTTCAGCATGTCATAATCTAAAATAATCTAAAAATAGTAATAATAATAATAGTAATAATAATGTTCAGCATGTAATAATCGAGAAATAGTAATAATAATAATAATAATAATAATAATAATAATAATAATAATAATGTTCAGCATGTCATAATCTAAAAATAATCTAAAAATAGTAATAATAATAATAATAATGTTCAGCATGTCATAATCTAAAAACAAAAATACAATTTTTGAGCTATTGCATATCATCTTTTTGATAAAATTGCATGAGCAGGAAACTATATGATTACCTATCTAAAAAAAAAATATTATTTTCACTTTCATTGTCTGTCCTTTTTATCATTATCTCTTACCAGAGGCATGTACTTCAGCTAGTTTAAGTATACGCTGGAGATTTTTATTGGATCTTTTGAAACATAAATGATGGGATGTGTGGGCTGTGGCATAAGTGGGCATCTCCTTTAGTTCCAAATGACACAGTTCAAGTGTTTCTTTTGTTGAGTTAAATGTTTATTTAAGAATAAAAGAAAACACAAAGTGACTTTGTTTTACTTGTTTGATTGGATTTCATGTGACTGATTTATTTTGAGCTTGTCAGATCTCCTGTTTCAGAGGATTAGGATGATTTCAGGTTGGTGGGTGTAAATGGTGGGTGTAAATGGTAGGTGTAAACGGTGAGGAACTTTGAAGAGTTGTTATCTGCCAAAACGCTCACCAATTGATCATGTACGTAATGCTTGTCAAGACTGGTCAGCAAACAAAGATCTTGTCTCAACATTTACTTCAAATTGACACTTTCCGATACTTGTAATGAATGGGCATCCAGAGAATTTCAATACTTACGACGTCAGTGCCGAGTATTGACGGAGATTACTGAGCCAGTCTCGAGTATTCCCAAGTTTGAAGACAGACGATACAAATAAAAAGGCACAATTACATTTTTATCCGAGTTAGACAAACAATACGGAATTTAAAAGCTGCAAAAAAAAAATGTAAAAGGCAGACGACACTAAATCATACAAATGCAAAAGCCAGGTTAGGTGAGGGTTTTAAAAAAAATCACCCCTTCCCAAACAAAAATAATGAAGCTGAAAAAACTTTTAAAAAAATAAAATAAAAATAAATAAAGTTGATTCACTTTTTGATGAAAATTTTTAAACCTATTCTTAACACAGAGTCGGGGATGGGGGTGGGGGGATTAATTAACCATAATTTTAATTAAACACTTAAAAACATTTTCTCCCTTCTGGGTAAACATAAAAAAGACAGTTTTCGTTAAATAAATTCTTTGCAAAAATACAAAAAAAATTTGTTCTCTCTTCGTCAATACTTGGGACTGACACCGTAAGTAGTGAAATCTTATGGATACACATTCATTAAAAGTACCCACTTTCTTATTATGACGTCATTCTTTTTAAGTTTTGTTCTTTTTGTATTATTCGGACTATTATTCTCATATTGGTTGTTATTTTCACAACATTTCGGCCGATGTAATGTCCGACCTTCTTCAAGAGCATCTATTAGAACTTGGGAATATTTCTGTAAAACTTGGGAACCTATACAGAATGTCGTGTTACATATCCGAGTCGGTGCACGGTAAAGGTTGTTGAAAACAGATGCACCTGGCGATTGTCAGTTGATAAGATAATTGCCGGATGACCAAAAAGTTATTTGAAAATAAAACAAAAACTCACAACCAGACAAACAGCTACACAGAAGAAAACAATATGATCGATTGTCAAAAGATAAGTTTCTTCCGACCAAATAAAAGGATGCACCTGCAAGAATCACTTAAACAGTGATGTCAGAAGAAAACAGAGATGTCGGAAAGGTTAAAGATCATATTGCCAGGTGCGGTTGTGTCATGCCAGGAAAGATAGACAGATTTGTTGAATTGTCAAATGAGTGCAAGCTGTCACCGGGTGCAACCTCGGAGGTCGTCGTGGTGGCCACAAAATTGTTATATAATTCAAACCGAAAATCGAAAGAAGTTAGTTGACGATCGAACCTCGGAGAGAAGCAACCGTCTGATTCCATGTGCACAAGCCTCTCCGACCACCACCCTCATCGTCACCACCCTCATCGTTACGGACAAATAAATATACATATTATATTTTCCCAAGATACTGTGTTGTCATTTTTATTAAGCCCGCACAATACAACAGTCGGACTGCACTTTTTATTTAACCCATAGGGCTAACTTTCCTGCGATGCCGACAACAGAAGGCTCCCCTGAAACCCAACCTTTCCTCACCATGGTGGTAGGGGTGGCAACGTGGTAGTATCAAAGCTACCAAGCTACCAAAGCTCTTTGAAAATCCAGGAGGAGTCGGCATGAGGATCAGTCGCCCTCTGGTCATCTCTGCCTCTACATGTGGCAAGCAAAGACATGTCAGGTGCGGAACCACAAATCAATGGAGTGAAAGTGGAAACGTTGCTGCTACGCTATTCCTTTGTGTGTTATGGGCCAAACCTTCCCCGACTTCGCATGCAATTGCTAAACCGTGCTGTTCTCGGTGTCGGGAGTAAAATCCTGTAAACCTGTAGGTAAATGAATAACTGTGACCAATGAGAACTTCATGCAGACCAGACAATCCTGAGGCACGATCTTCGTGAGCTCTATGCAGAAATCCGACTCGCTTAACAAACAAACAAACAAACAAACAAACCGCGTTCTCTTTGTGAAACTTTTATTCACCCCAAAACAAGACAGATTGCAACGTAGACATAATGGGCTACTGTGATTAGGGTCCAGATTGTAAAAACAACATTCACTGCAGCTGGTACTTTGTAACAATTTTACTAACGCAAGTTTGAAATGATCTATGTGGAGATTATATAACTATAAGTTGTATTTAGCAAAAGTAAATTGATTGGAAGATTCGTTATTCTTAGTGCACTATTTTTTTTTTTTTAAGTTTGAAAGTGTTCCGTTTAAAATTCTGTATAGATTCCCTTGTTTGACATAAAGATTCCTGAGTTAAACAAGATGCACCTGAAGAAAGTCAGAGGTTACATCGGCCGAAACGTTGTGAGAATAACATCCAAGAGGAGAACAGTCGTCCGAATGATACAAATTATCAATCATCATGTCAAAAATTCTGAAACCTAAAAGAAACATTGTTATGTGTGCGTAGCGAAAGGTTGGTAGACTTTAACTTTAAGAGAATTGTTTGGATTTTGCTTTAGAAATATATGCACTGAGATATAAACGTACAGCGACGGGAGAAAATGAATACAGACATACTTTATATAATATACTAGTATACACTATTTGTCAAAAATGACAGAAGAAAAGTTATTACGTCAGTAACTTAATTTTTCATATATAAAGTATCATTTCTGATGACCTAAAGAAAAAGAACGTCCACTGTTGACTTTTAATTTAGAGTGAAGGATTTCTTTCTGATTTCATTTCAGGGAGCAAGAATGGCTGACTTGCTATTCGCTTTCTTGCTTCCCTTCACCACTTGAAATTGTTTCGTCTAGTGCTCTAAAAACACGTCTTTTACTCGTTAACCTTTGTGTGACAGGAAGGATTTATATTTATTTATATACAAATAAACATTGGTCTTTATTATAGAGTGGAGGATGTTGGAGAGGAAAGAAGAGAGAGAGAGAGAGAGAGAGAGAGAGAGAAAGAAAGATAGTGTTTTTGCAAATACTGGAATTTGCTGAACTTATCTGCAGTTGATATGTTTGTCCAAATAGCAGTTCTTAAAGTTCTTTCATACAATTCTATGAGGATATATGGGTGAGGAGAACATGTTTATAGAGGTGGCCGTTGTTCTTTTGCTACATCTGTCCATGGCTTTCCCATATGTGCTGAACGTATGCAGTAGCAATCACATTTTGATAAAATGAGAATATCCAATATTCTCATTTATCAATGATAGATACAGCATTACCAAAATATAACAATTGTCATTCTTTAGAAGTAAAAACATCTTTGAGAATAACGTAATCTCGTATATAACATTATGCTGGCCGGACTTTAAAAGTTGGACCTAAATAGCATTTAAGCTGACAAATCAAACTTTGATTCTGACTAGCCAATTTTCATTTGCTATTGTTGTACCATGTTATTGGTAATAAACTAATGTATTTTGCTACAATTTATTTGAAAAATACTTAATCTTGTTCCGGCAGTTTACTAACATGGAAACATTTTAAAATAAACACCTAAAGAGAAAATTCATCTAAGGGCAATAACTCTTATTATTTTTATAAGAGTTAGCATTCTTTATTTGCATTTTTAACTTAGATACTGAACCTAATAAATAAAAAAAGCGTAGTTATAAAACAGAAATATTTATAAAACAAATTTTTAAATAATGGGTCCCGCGCAGTGCAGCCAGTGTTTAATAAGCATGTGTTTTAATAATGACATAGTTTCGGTCACAGACAGGGACCAAATTTCCATTAAAATCAAATTACTCATTACTTGTGATTTCAATTAATAAAAATTGATCATTTTATTTATGAAACTTAAAAGAAATAACCAAGCTTATGAGTCTTCCAATTATTCTAATTTTACTAAATACACTTTATTTTTATGTAATCCCCAAATAGATCATTTAAAATTTGGGTCAGTAAAATTGTTCAAAGTACCAGCGGCAATAAATGTTGTTTTTACACATCGACTCTTTATTGGACAAAAGCTCAAATCAGCAGTTTCTTTCAACCAATAATAGTGCAAGAAATATTCAGTGTCGAACGTTTGCGTATACTATAAAAACCCAAACACACAGCTTTCTTTCTCTTTTTTCTCTTTTCTTCCAGAAAAAAATCAGATGTGTATACGGCATAATCTTACCTGCATTGGGTCGAATCCCCTCGACAAACGCAATGACAGACACACATGTGCTTCTATACACCCAGCAAAACACACATATGCTGTTCACCAAACTCACATAAGCAGTTCATGCGCACACTCTCTCTCTAACAAAACAGGCACGCTAATACACACACACACACATCTTCATGCGTATCCTATTTACACTTACGTAAACGCACACGGCGTCAGCTGAAATTAACATGTCTGCTTAAAATTTTCTTAACACGATAACAACTCTTTCACTTAGGAACGTTATTTGCACTTTTTGAACTCTCATTCTTCACGAACTCTTTATCTTTCATTGTCTTAAAAAGTTGTCAATAAAAATGAATTTTGTATGGATTTTGTCATTCTTTCTTTTGACATTGCCTTTCCCCTCTACAAAATCCTTTGTCTGTTCCTACAAAAATATACATCACATGATTGTAGAATACCTACTGATTGATATTCTCATAAAATTACCAATTTTGGAAGAGTGGTGACCCTACTCTACAAACTTTTTACTTTCAAAATTTGTAATTTTATTTTTCTACAAATCTATTGTAAAAATTTTTTTTCAAAAACCATAATGCATCACTCAGCATAGAATGGCCAACTTGAAATTTGTAGAAAACGATGTAAAAACATGTGTAAACAATAGGAAGACATGTTAAATGATCTCCAGCTAGCGTGACAACAACGGCAATGGTATATTTAAAAAAAAAAGAACAAAAAAAACAAAAAAACATTGGTTTCATGCAAAAGTGGAAGGTGGCGGTGTTTAAGTGGTTAGCGACACGGACTGACAACCTGGGTGTGCCAAGTTCGAATCCAGTTCGTTCCACAGGAACACTTTCACTTAGGATGCTGGCAACCTTCCCGTTGTCCCTCCTGTATGTACCCGATATCTTTCTTGAAAGAATTCTTACTATAAAGATATCGGGGAAACTAATGCCAACAATAGAATCATCTGATTCATAAGAAATGAATGAATGCAAAATAAAGTGTTTTGAAATAGCGTCGAATGCCATTTTTTAGGATTCCCCTAAAGCTAATATTAACCAGTCAGGGTAATATTTACTATTACCGACAAAAATTATTTTAAAAGAAATACCGTTCAGAAATTAGTCAAAAACCAGATCAAAGTGTAGTATCTGTTCCGATGGATACTGCACCCCATACTGGTATTGTCTTGTCCTTCGGGGCTTGACTTATGCCGGTCAATGGGTCTGTCCTGTGCAGTTCTAGGAGGTCCACCCTCCCAGGCTTTGCTTCCCCTTTTTGGGGAGGAGTAAGTTTATTGCTTACTGTCTGAGGCGCCCCTACCTGGGAATGCCGACGGGGCTGCCCAGGCAATTTTTAAATGGCCAGAGTGCTCACCTCTCGGGCGCTGGCTTTTCAAACCCCACTTTCCCGACCCGACCTTGGGTCACATCTTACTTGTGGGAGTAGGATAAAAACTGGCCTTGTGCCTAACTCCTGGAGAGGAGTAAATCAATACTCATTGGCCTTTTGGCTAAGATCAAAGTGTAGTATCTGTTCCGATGGATACTACACCCCATAGACTGGTATTGTCTTGGCCTTCGGGGCTTGATTTACGCCTGTCTATGGGTCTGTCCTGTGCAGTTCTAGGAGGCCCACCTTCCCAGGCTTCGCCTCCCCTCTTTGGGGAGGAGTAAGTTTATTGCTTACTACCTGAGGCGCCCCTACTGGGGAATGCCGACGGGGCTGCCCAGGCAATTTTTAATGGCCAGAGTGCTCACCTCTCGGGCGCTGGCTTTTCAAACCACACTTTCCCGACCCGACCGTGGGTCACATCTTACTTGTGGGAGTAAGATAAAACTGGCCTTGTGCCTAACTCCTGGAAAGGAGTAAATAAATACTCATTTGTGACGTATTTGCATTTAAAAATTAATAAAAGTTTTAAGCCAATCTACTTTGCCGTAAATAGTGATTGAGAGTAAAATAATCCGCCGTAGCCATTTTGAGTCTGGGCAGGAACTATATACATAACCGGACTCTCTGGTTTTGAACTTAGTTCCTGCAAATGGCTACTGCGGATTAATACTCTCAATCACATTTTACAATAAAATAAATTGGTTTAAAACTTCTTTTAAATATTTTTTTTTTAATGCAAATAGGCTACAACTGCGTAAGTAAAGCAAAATGAATATTTTTTGACTAATTTCCCAACGATATTTGTGGTTTAAGATACAAAGGAATAAATGGAAAGAAAATCAAGGGTTACCAGCTTTGAAGTGTGTGCCTGTTTCGCATGGTGGACACTCGATTTTCAAAGGGAAAACGAACTTGTGTTCGTTGTTATATTCTTTAGAGGTGGCATTCATTTGCACATGAGGAGAGTAACTGCTTTAAGAAGGAACGTATTGGGAAGACAGCAGTCATGTTAGTGACAGTAGAAAGTGAAGATTGAGATTGAGATTAAGATTGTTCGTTACGGTGTCGTCAAAGAGAAGTTACTATAAGTTCATTACTGGATTACAGTGATTTATGTCGCTAATAGTAATGATTACCCATGTCAGGCTTAATATATGTTTGTGTAGGAAAGGAGGGACATTGTATTTTTTTTTATTAGTTTTCCATTAAACGTTACGTTTTTATTATTTTATTAGAGTTATTAATTCTCTTAAGAAACAAATACAGTTTTTAGCGGCCGGTATATTCGTTTTCTTTTTTTTAGCGTCTGATTGGCGGCCATTTTTATCTTGTTGATAATTTGACCTAAATTTATTGTTGTGAGTAATACAGTGTCTGCGCCGCCATCTTTGTACGTTGAAGCCAAGTCATAATTGCTTCTTCCTTTCCAGGTGTTTTTAATGTTCTTCCACAATTTGACTCTTAGGGTGTCTTATTAGTAAGTCTCTATGAAATAGAATCCCACCAACAGTGTCCATAACCTGTTGGAATATTGCAGGCGTGACCTTAATAATATGAAACGGCAGGCAGTCGAACTTGGACGAGGCTTCTTGGTGGGTTTTATTCATACACATCCTTAGTCGACTCCTGACCAAGTTTTTTTTAGGTTATTATATTTGGGTGTAAGGAGGTAACGTTAAGTAAGTGCAAACCATTTCTGTATGTGCTAAAAAAATGACGGGTGTGTGTGGGAGGGGATAGGCTTCGCTAGTGTTCACATTAATATTCATATAAGATCATAAAAATACGTCAGTAATTTAATTTTTTTTATACATGAAATATAATTTCTGATAACTTGTTGGGGGAAAAAAAGAAAAAAAAAGAAAATAGTTTAAATATAAAAAATATATCCAAAATCTTTCTCCCGGATATACCCTGAAGGGGGGCCGTGCCAGCAGTCGGAAGGGAAAGGTTTGCTAAAAGAATTGCTCTTTCAGCGACCCACCCAACAGGGTCTGGTAAAAAATGGAGTCTCTAGATGGAGCGAAGTCGTACTGCGGACGCCAACTCGTAACAGAGTCTGTCTATGTCGTGAAAATGGCCACCCACCCGCAAGAGAATCTGTCGATCTCGTTGAGGGGCTGACATGTGAATCCGAATCTGAATCTGAATGAACTCCTCAGTGTTGAAGTTCCTTCAGCGTCAAAAAAGAGTCCGTCCATATCGTGCAAATGGCTACCCACTCGTAAGAGAGTCTGTCGATCTCATTCAAGAGAGTGGCTGCCCGCATATGAACTCGTGCGACTCGAATCACCACCGAACTTTGTCTGGGGAAAAAAAACACACTTTTAAATGGGAATGGTGACTGTCACTGTTCACTGGGGAAAGGCAGAACCTAATATAAGTTTTTTTTAACCCCCCCCCCCACTACCAAAATGCGCCAGTCTGACTCTGCTATGTTTGGTATCATATCCTCCCTCCTGAAGGCCTCACCCACTCAATAGGCTCGACCGTCTATTTTTTTTTTTTTACAAACTTAAATAATAATAAAAAAAAACACCCACTGTTGAATTTGTTGAAAATTTTTACTGACAAATATGTACACTCATAACTTTTATATTATTCTGTATTTTATATTTTATATTGATTTTTGTTTTCGAACTTTGGATTTTTGTACGAAATTGTTGGTAATTTGAATAAACCTGGATGCCAGCTCCGTGCAAACCATTTCTATTTCTGTAAGTTCTCCCCTCTTCTACTCAAGTAAAAACTGAAACAAAACAACAACAAAAAAAAGTAATATATTAGTAACAGATAAAAATTAGGCTTCACCAGTGTTCGCACTAATGTTCATATACAATCATATAATTCTGTCTAATTTTTTTATATATAAATTATCATTGGTTTTATTATAGAGTAGAGGATAATATATAGTTATCCATTGACATGTATTTCGTCGTCTACAACTCATCAGTCGTAGACGATGTGCATAACTATATATATATATATATATATATATATATATATATTCCATGATAAATGCCAGTATACTGAAATCATATGCCCTTAATAGGGTTAAGATAAAAATTCATATACACTAAATGTACAAAAGCAAGGAAATTCCCAAATTTGTACACTTTTATTGTCATTAATTAAGGGTATGACTACATATCAACCAAACCATTTCATTATCACATCACTCAGTATAAATCTCTAGGCATGAGTGGATGAAGTGTGTGAGGTGCGCTGGAGAAAAATTCCTACCAGTAAAATACATAGCCCTGTTGTGCTCGCATACCCTTAATGACAATAAAAGTGTAAAAATTTGGGAATTTCTGTGCTTTTGTACATTTAGTGTATATGAATTTTCATCTTAACCCTATTAAAGGCATATGATTTCAGTATACTGGCATTTATCATGGAATGTCACTACTTTTCTAAAGGCTATGCCTCAATACAATGGTAATTTTAAGGGGTTTTGGAATTTTCTGGAAGACTAAGGTATATTGTAAACTGAAATTAAAATGCCATCAACTAGACCCTAGAACCTCTATCTCTTCCAAAAATCAGCTGAATCGATCAAATAGTTGATGAGATACAGGGTGGCACGTACGTACGTATGTACGTACAGACAGATAACATGATTTCATGATTGAACTTTCTGGATCTCTGGGTTGCCTTGACTAATGATGCTGAAATTCTACACACTTATAGAACCTATCAAATAAACATTTTGTGCAAAGTTTTAACTAATTTGGTTTATTGTTTTTTGAGTTATGATTGATCAAAGAAATGAGATTTCCAGCATAGGCCATTCTTGAAGTCTATTAAGGGGTAGAGCGCTCTCGCGCCTCCCTTGATATATATATATATATATATATATATATATATATATATATATATATATATATATGACGTCCTGAGGAGATCCTTTCCTCGTGTGAAGGTTTTTTCTTGTTCTTTTGTTTTTGTTTTTGCCCACAATGACTCACAGTGCGGTGTAGGGTTTTTTCAAGACTTTTCAATTTGAGAACTTTTCATCTTTGTGTGACAGTGTCGGGCAGTCACACGGAGGGGTGAGAGCCCAAGATACAGCGCCAGTATGAGTTGACCGTGAACCTACGAAGGTCGATGGTGCAATTACCACGCTAGTATGAATAGAGAGAAAGAGAACCTTAAAAATATCTGGACGGAATTGAACAGCTGGGATGAGAAAAAGAGAACCGAATTATTTTTCTTATGGCTTACAAATATAGGATGAAAACGAATTAACTTCTCAAAGTCGATATGAGAATGGCCACGGAGGAGAGGTTCTTGACAGCTGAACTCCGCGGGATACTTATGGTGACGGTCGAATGTTAAATCTCGAATCGGGTCAATTGTTCTTAAGTGAGTCGCCCGAGATCGACACTGATTAATTACCCTGTGGGACAGTCCTGATATCTCTCAGTTGTTGTCAAAATCAGACGGCATACAGAGCGATAAAGGTTATTGCAAAAACAAAAAAGAGATACTAGTATGAATTGAGTTAAGGTTGAGTAAAACGGTCATAAACGAATTTGGCAGCTGTGTGGAAATTACTTTTAGACACTCTGAATAAACACAATAAAATTTATTTCTCAGGATAAATCGAAGACCACCGTGACCTCCCCTCCCGGGTAGAGGCGAAGTATGTTTCCATAAAAGGCAAGCGAGAACAGTTTACAAAGACAGTTTAGACACAGTCGGAGAGAGAGTGAGACGCCGTCGGCGGCTGACGCCGTCAGTTGGTGAGACCGTCAGTTACGAGAGAATCGGACGAAAGAACTCGCTTCTGTACTTTCCCCACCGAACCTGGTATATCAGTTTGTATATGTTCTTTTCTCGCCCCGAACTTAGAACAGATTTTCGCTGACAACGATAAAAAACGCCCAGAATTATTAGTGCCCGTCGATCCGACTAACACACACAGTTAAACTTTGATATTCTCGAACGACCTGGCTTTCTAAACAAACCAGTGTACATTATATTTTATTATTTAAAAAAAAATTTATTATTCTTTTAAGAAAACCAAACAGACAAAATCGTTACGGATTAATTCTTTCCATTCAACTGTTCTGCATGAAATGACCCTTCTCTTCACAGCGAGACAAGGTTGCTGATCAAACCCGGTTAGTTGATCACTGATCTAAATAAACACAACGTGGGAGTGAGTAGTCGCTGGACCAGGCGTTTCAACATCGGCAACTTCATCAGAACGGTAACTTCTCCCGAGCAGTCGGTGACCAACCGAACTCGGAACGGCCGAACTGGTGACGTCACGAGGTGGGGAGTGGGGTACATTTGTGGGGTTTCTGATAATCTTAAGGTGTAGCAGAACCGATATTGATATAATAATGTTGGTTGGTTCACCTCCAGAGAAATGAATCGTAAATATACATCTCACAGGAATATTATGTTACTAAAAAAAACATGGTTATTGGAAAATAAAATGAACCTGTCTTATATATATATATATATATATATATATATATATATATATATATATATATATATATATATATATATATATATATATAATAACGAAGATATTTTTTTTTATAAAATATTTAGAAAACCTTGCACAACGCAGATTATTTGTTTTTAAATAATTTATTTTTAAAAACAAATTATCTGCGTTGTGCAAGGTTTTCTAAATATTTTATAAAAAAAAAATATCTTCGTTATTATTGCCACCCACCCAGCGCTTCAATTTGTGTGACTTTTCAAAGTATATATATATATATATAATGAAGAAGAATGGAAAGGAATTAGAGAAGCAAAAGTCAAATCATAATTCAATTCAATTGCTCAGAGCAAGGTATATTCCGCAAAAAAGGCAATTTATTCAAGTTAAATTTTCCTTAAGCCAGGCTTTTCAAAGATCAAAATCTTATCATCAGAGGAAGTCGCTGGGATAGATAAGTTGGCAAAGGCCAAGATTTAAAATTTGAAAAAATAAAATAAAATAAAAGTTGTAGGGGGAAGAAACATCAGGGCAAAATTCTGCCCGAATGCAAGCAAATATATATATATATATATTAATTATTAATTACCTACAGACAACGATGTTTCATGCTTATGCTATCTTCAGTGTAGGGAGTTAATTCACGACGGTCGGTGGGAGCAAATTCCGATCACATATCAGTCTTACCCGTCGGCCACCGTCAATTAGCTTGGAAGTTAGGAGGAATTTAACTTTATAAATGCCAAGTCGGCGGGTATTTACAACGAGCAATGAATAGGGATCAACAACAACAAATCGTGTATGTGTGTGTGTGAATTTATATTGAAAAAAATCAATAAAGTGCTCGATCGCAGAAGAGTGAGAGCCAATACAAATAATTTATTTGAAAACTATATGTTACATATTTCAGAATTGTATCGCGGTTTCATCCAGATGGGTTGACTTTTTACATGTTTAAAAGTCTATGCCCAAGGGACTCGTCAGCGTACTGAATGAGGTCAAAACACAATGAGAAATAGCGTTATATCGATAAAAAACCGGTGCATTCCTGACATGCCTGTTTCTAAAAAATATATTGGTTGGAAATTAATTGAGTTGTATTTATTGTTTATAGTTTTGTGTTTTAAGAAGGTTTTTATTTTATTCTACTAAGTGTTTTGTTTAAATATTTATTTGTGGTTTTGTATTTTTATTTAAAGGGTTGTGTTTAGAAGATCGTTTATAGATCGTAGGAGATTTTAGGTGTCTTGAAAAATGAAAAAAAGGTTGTAATACTGAAGTCTCCTTTTGAAATGGGTATTGGGTTTAATTTTATGTATCGGATTTCTTATTTATTTTATTTATAGTTTTGTGTTTTAAAGGTTTTATTTTGTTAGGTGTTTAATTTACTTATTTATTTATTTGTAGTTTCGTATTTTAAAGGTCGTACTCCCCCCCCCCCCAAAAAAAACGAAAACAAAAGGGGGATGGCGTCTGAATCTATCGTTTACAAACGGTGCATTGTTGACGTGTCCCTTTTGAAGTAAGTACTGGGTCAGAGTTAAAAATAATATATGGGTCTTAATCGTAATTAAGTTTTATTAAAAATTATTTAATTATCTATGATGGGTGTTATCTGTTTTACTGCTTCAAAAGTGTTTTTATATTTAGGGATAACTGAGTGGCATAACTTATTGATTAGGCTCTGGGTGGGATTTAAAATTTTTACTTATTTATTTATTATTTTTTGTTTATTTATTATTTATAGTTTAGTATTTTCCCCCAAAATGATTTGTATAAAATAATTTTATAATATTTTATATATATATGGGGGTGTATTTAAGTAGATTAATGGAGGATATATTTTGTTAGTGAAATGGTTCATCTAAGGGATATCTAATGTTTTAACTATCATTATCATATGCATTCGTGTTAGGTTTATGTACTTAGTTAATTTTGTTGGTTTTATCTAATAAGGTTTATGAATCCATTATAGGGTCTGTGTGAGACGGAGGATGGTTAGGTCTTAAGCATCTATAATTCCTTTAATTCTGTGGGGTTTGATAGTTATATTACTAGGTGTTTAATTAGAGGGGATTCATGTATTTACCATGTTAGAAATGGTTAAAAGTAATGAGGTATCTACTGATTAATGTTATATCTGTGGTGGATGGGGTTAGGCTGTATTGAGATTGCTAGGGGTGATATAGTTGTGGTGTGGTATGTGCAATATATCCGGAGGGGGTTATGTTGTACATAAAAATTAAATATAATTTTGGAAAGGTCTTTTTACGCAAATGGTGGCTATTTTATATGTTTTTTAATTTTTTAATTTTATCTTATGGTATGAAGTTCATTGGTCTTACGGGGTGATTAGTGAGTTATGTATTATTATTGTCAGTCTATTGGGCTAGCAGAAATTTTCTTTTGTGGGAACCTTTTTTGAAGACTTTGGTTTTAATGTTCATACAATTTATTGAAGGGTTGTTGATTGCTTGTAGAATCCTAAATTTTTCAGTAGTACATAGTGGCAAATATCCCCCATTCTATTTTATAGAGAGTATTGGACTTCTTGAGTTCCCATATAGTGGTTGCTAGGGTGGTGATGTGGTCTTTATTGGGGTATCTGAAGGTGTTGTTGTGGGCGCCTATATTGGCGGAATGATGAACAACTGTGTGGGTTTATGAGAAGGCAGAAATATAAAGGGAAACAATCTTTGTATGCAAACGCTCAATCATATGAAACAATTCCATCCTTTTAAGTAATAAAACATTTTATTTACTGCAACCCGTGTTTTGGTGGGTTTTTTTGTGAGTGGTGGGGGCATTTTTCTGGCGGGTCTTTTCTACAAAAGATCTGCATCGCTTCTTTGTTGGAATGGGGCATGGTTCAGTTCTGAGGGATCAGCCTCCCAGGCATTAGCCCCTCCTTCGAGGAATGCCGACGAGTCCATTCTTGGCTATTTTTTTGTATCCAACCAGAGCGCCCAATCGAGGGAGCTATTCCCACTCCCCCACTACTTTGTGTCGAATTTTGCTTATGTGGGAAGCACTTAAGTAAGAGGGGAGAGAGGTGTAGGAAGAAATGAGACACGTGACTCTTTATGCAAATTACATATCCATAAAAACAATTACATAAAAGTTAGTTTTTTTTTTTTATCATCCCTGCTATTCTACCGGAGACCGTTGAAAGGTAAGTACCTTGTCGTCTATTACTTTTCCTGATAAGTTTTACTGGGGGAAAACAGAAAGATAGAAAAATATTACGTTTGCTAATAATTACAAAATAAAACAACAAAAAGAAATCATCGAACTTTATTAACGGCGGTGTGTTAGGGGTACCTGTTTACGACTTGCAAGGTTATATACGAAGTCCATTTAACGTGGGAGGGGGGAATCCATCTCACAGAGGGACACGAAAATAGTCGAGAATTGACTCGTCAGCATTTCTTGGAAGGGGCGTCTCAGGCGACCGTTAGGATGAGATAATGTCTACTAGGATCGAACCGAACCACGTCATTCAGACAAAAGAGCCAGCTCCATTAGCGAACCAGCCTCTGGAATCAGCATGTACAAAGGTTTAACCCCGGTCCTTATGAATTGAGAGCCGAAAACGCAAACTTTATTCATAGGAATTACTACAAAAAGAAATAAATATATTGTCGCAGTTATATTTTGATGGACTATTTTCTATGTAAGATGATGTTCAGCGAGGAGTGATTGATCCGTTATCTAATTAAAACACTTTGCGTGGGATGTACTTCCATTGGACTACCTATACATTTTCCCCGCGTCTGAGTTAGTTGGATTGGAGATGTTAACGAAAGCGGCGGCCCTTTCATCTCACAGCGACATGGAACCCTTTTGTAACATTTTACGTAAAATCTTGTCTCAATTTTTTTTTCTCTTAATGATGGTTTCGTTCTACTTGGGGTTTGCCCCGGGTCCTGTCGAAATAAAAGCTTTTATTATGTGACTAAAATTTATTCCTTCTGATAATTTCTTTTTTCCAGAAAGATTTTTTTTTAATAGTGCAGAATGAAGTCAGCTAAACTTTGTTCTGGGAATTTTACCTTTAGTTGGCATTTCTACGAGACTACTTTTACCGACCTTGCCGTTTGTTCGTAATACTCCACCACCCGTTTTTCTCAACTTTTTTTATTGATCAAATTTTGTTCTCTTTACGATGTACAATTACCTATCATGTCGCTAGAGAATTCCGTGTTTGGAATTTTTTTTTCAAATATTTTAGAAGTGGGGGATCAGTTTCTTATATAAATTTAATGTAACCTGATCCCCCACTTTTTGACCATCACAAATTTTTCCCAAAATTTCCAAACAACCCGGAATTCTCTAGCGGCATGATAGGTAATTGTACACAGAAGAACGAAAAAAATTAATCCGTAAAAAAGGTGAAAAATATAGGTGAATAAACATGCAACATGGTTAAAAAAGGAGTGATCAGTTTACGTTGAATTACTTTTACTAAAAGGGTTAGGGTGAAAATGAAGAAAAAAAAAACAGTTCGATTCGTATGATACCGAAACAACATCACAGAATAAACTTAGATACAAGATACAATCAACAGTTTCTTTATTTAAGAAAATAACTTCTGCAGTTTACGGACCGTGCTGAAATAATAACGTTATTATTTACAAAACAATTTGATAGACAAAAGATACTGCAAAAATGGAATTTAACTTGGAAATACTATCTATAAAATAGATGTACCTTTGTGTAAAAAAAAAAGCTAATGCATTCAGTTTATTCGGTGAAGTTCGTTAACGTTCACCAGTCTCTGAAGACCCAGGTGAAACTCTTAATTGATGACGTAAGTACTGAAACTTTCTTGAATACCTATTCCTAAAAAGTACTCAATTTTTATATAAGTAATTTTATAAAAAAAGAAAAGAGTATAGAAAAGTGAAAGTTTTGCAAATTAGTTTTTATTTGAAAGGCTTATCCGAAGCAAGGTCCGACTAACCGCTTTGAAGTTTTGTTCATATTTTAACTTTTGTTAGCTTACGTTAGGACTCAATATTTTCAGTTGGGTTAAAAGTTCTTCGTTGGACGAGTGGTGTCCGTGTAACTTGAATATACATTCATAGTTTAACAGCTTTTTAGCCATTATTAGTCTGTTTCGATGGCTGGCGGCAAGAAGCAGTGAGTGATCATGCAGGCCAATACGTGTCGATGAAAGGTGCTCAACGGAACTCTAATCTCTGTCCCCCCCCCTAAAACTTTCACAGTAAGAACTCGCCTAGCTACTACCACAGCAAATAATTTTCCTTGCTTCCTCTGTATACCTTAAACTAAACGGAATTTCCATGAACAGTTTTTTTTTTTCAAGAACTTCACATCTCTGGAACACATTGCCACAGAACCACTTCCCTGCAGACTACAACGTGATCATCTTCAAGTCCTATGACTTTTTAAATACATTTTATTTATGTAGAAGCTGTAAATATAGTTGATCCTTTTTAGAAGGACACCGCCAGTAATGGAAAAATGAGTTTAAAAAGTCATGCGAAGTGTGCACACACGCCCTTGACCTACTTGTGTCAGTCCTGTCTAAACATACATCACGTTAGGATTAAAGTCCAGATGTTCATGTTGAGATCGATGAGATCTTCATTTCTCAACGTAAAAAATGCAGAATAAACGCCATTGTAAAATGCATCACAGAATGGTAGACAACTATCTGTGAGTTTGTGGAGGCAGAAATGACAGCAAAATAATTGACATATGACTAACAGACGAACATGCGCAAACATATATTTAATGCATTCATATGAGCATTACAAAAAATGTGTCCATATTATGTCTGGGGCAATGCTGAAAATGAATATTTCAGCTTTGTGGGTGTGTCTTCTGTAGTTTCTGACTTTTAGGTAGACACACACACATACAACTGCCCTTTATATAATAGATTAAGAATTTTCATGAATTACGTAATCTGAATAATCGCGTGGAGCATAGCATAAACTTTCGTATAAACAGTTAAATTTAAATTTAAGTAAATTGACCATTGTAGAACTCCGCAAATAATTAAAAATTACTTTTACACAAAAAGAGCCTTGTTAGACATGCACAGTGTGCGCACACACCCTAGAACTATTTTTGTGAGGATTGTCTAGACATATGTCAGGTTTATGTGAGGGTGAGACTTTGAGATTCGTCAGGTTACAGTCCAGGTCTTCAGGTTGAGATTTGTCGGGTGTGGGTAACAGTTCAGGTCTTCACATTGAGATTCGTCTGGTTTGGGTAACGGTCCAGGTCTTCACATTGAGATTCGTCTGGTTCGGGTAACAGTTCAGGTCTTCACATTGAAATTTGTCAGATTATGGTAACGGTTCAGGTCTTCACATTGAGATTCGTCGGGTTTATGTGATGGTCCAGGTCTTCAGGTTTAGATTCATCGAGTTAAGGTGACGATCCAGGTCTTAACATTGAGATTTGTCGTGTTTGAGTGACGGTCCAGGTCTTAACGTCGAAATCGATGAAACCCTAATTTCTCACCGTAAAAAATGCAGAATAAACGCCTCTATGGAATGCACCGCATAATAGTGAATAGCTATCTGTAAGTTTATGTGGATACAGAAATATAAGGAAGACGATCTTTATAGGCAAATACTCAATGATATGAATAGATTCTATTCGCTGGAATAAGTAATAAAATTTTTAAAACTTACTACAACCCACACTTTGTCGTTTCTTGGGGGTGCAGGGCTCTTTTACAAAAGGTCCAATATAATAGCTGTCGGCTTCTTTCTTAATTAAAATAAAATAAAGGAGTCTCGTTATCTGCTACTAATAAACTTTCAGAATGGAATGAAGACATGTTCTTTTCTTTAAAAATGTCTTTAGAAAAAAATATATGGATATGAGTTATTCGTTACTCACTCTTGTTTTTCGTATGCTAGTCAGAACAACTTTTAAAAAATAAAAGAAAAAGAAAATACAGTAACAGGGTCCTTAACACTGGTGTTTCTGAGAGGGGCCCCACCCATTATTTTTTCTTTTACGAAAAACTAACATTTTTTTTCACTCACCAACTGTAAATGTCTAAAAGATAATTGGAATTAAAAACATTCTTGACTTGATCAAGCAGACTTTGTGTCTCCAAATTATATCTTTATTTAAATACGTGTAAGAATACTTTTTGATGAGGGTGGAGTAGAGGCACAAATGATTTTGATAAGAATTCTTATTAGAATTTGAAGGCTATTGTGAATTATGTTTAATTATGTTTAATATTAATGAATTGAATTCTTCAACTGAGTGTGGCGTTATGCCCTGCCCTTTTACTGATCCCCAAATTCCGTTTGGAGACCCCTTCTCAGCAAAACTGGAAGAGTCGAAAAAAATAGAAGGGTTTTCATAGATTATATTTTATTGTGTTAAAATGCTGGCATTATCTTGGTTCACTCAACTTTACATATACAGTCAGCTCCCCGACTCCCGCTGGAGGGAGCAAAAGGCAGAACATCTGCTCAATTCGATTTCAAGGCTAGTTGTCTTGTTTTTCCTAGATTCTCTCTCGATCAGTGCATAGTTTTGAAAATATTTCTTCACATATTCCTGTTTATATTTCAATTTTCCTCTCAAGCTTGAAATTGTCAAAACAACTACAGTCGCATTTCAAATTTGATGTTTATCAAAACACCCCTCTTGATCTACATCTTATCATCTAGATTATAACTCCTATTCACTATCTTGCTTCTCCGATCACCCTGGTGATCACATTACATGAGTATGTACCCAGCAAACACTGTGTTCCCTTTTTCTTTGAAAACCATGTTGCTTACCCTGAACAAACGTTTGAACACATACAGGCTATTCCTTCAACTTCAAAACTGTATTTATTTTTATGGAAATCGCTCCAGACAAAGCATGACGCTACTTGATGTAAGGAGCTAAAAAAGTACTACTTCAAGGTAAAAAAAACTAGCCAATGATAACTGTTATATGGATGGATTTCGGCCCAGAAAACAGCAATTCTTCCCCCTTTGTCAGAAACATCGTCCATGGAATGTGAGGACTAAAGGACAAAATAAGGGATGCGAGAGTTACGAGGCTGCTGAAAGTAAACACAAGGTCCACTTTCTACTCTCCTATTCTGCTGCATTCAGTCTTTCTATAGCCGTAGCTATTGAGAAAAGCAGACATTATAAAGAGGATAGCCTCTATTTGCACACAAGTCTTGTGAGCGTCAGTTTATACAGAGAGGGCTTCAGGAAGGTGTCGTAGTCCTCCTACATACAGCGCCTGGTAATCCCAAATGGTCACCCATCTAGTACTGACCAGGCTCAACGTCGCTTAACTTTAATGATCTGTCAGGAATCGATCTCTCAATATGTTTATAGCCATAAAAAGAAACTCTTTTTAGGTATTTATCGAATCATCATGAAGCAAAATCTCATTCCAATTAAAATATAAACGAATAATTGATAAGAAAAAAAAGAAAACTTTATACTTATGTGACATACACAACATTTGTTGCCAGGGACAACTGTATGGTTGTTTGTCTTACAACTATTTAAATACATACAATACAGCAAAGCAAGAACAAAGAAGGATGACAAACACAGGAAGTTAGTTGAATATAAAAACGAGTTTATTTGAACGTAAACAGGTACAACTACAAATGGTTAAAGTCTGTTGCAGAGATGTTGGTGTTGGTTTTCTAGCTTCTTCAACTATATCGTCATTTGGTGACTGCGGTTGAAGAACAGCTCGTCACACTTAGTCACTTCTCCAGAGATGATGGTTGGATGTATACACCACACCGAGGTTGAAGATAGCTCAGTGTACTGAAAAAGACAGGGTTTTTCCTGAGAAGGACAGAGGTTTTTACAAATGTTGTAGTTGGTTAATGCCTTTAGGAGGACAATGTGTTCGGAGGACAACATGATTTCAAGAGACTGGATGAGTCAACGGCTGGGCAAGTGGAGGTAGTCATAACCCAGACAAAGTTGCTGTAGTAATGATCATGTTAAGTAGTGCAGTTAGTCAAAGTGCAACAAGCGTCCTGTTGCCACACAAAAAATAGATTGGGTTGAGGATTAGTTACAGGCCAATATTTGAATAGTGATCAACAAAGTTCCTGAAAGCTTTACAATTGCCAAGTAGCCAGTCCGAAGCGATTTTCTTTTTGTTGTTCGTTAAATTCATGTTTAACAACCTGATGACTGTGATAGTTCCAAAATAAATTTATGTTCGGTTTTGTTCACCTTGAAAACTGCCCATCAAATCAGTATAATAGCACCACTAATTTTTCCTCCATAATCAAGTGACAACAAGATCTATTAGTGTTGAAATGATTCTTTATATATTTGTGACTAAGGCGAGTTGAACAGGTTATTAGTGTTTACAGTTTCAATTTAACAATTATCATTAACGGTAAATTGAAATGTACGATATGATAGTGAAATTCTTCTGTATTCAGCAAGTTCTTCAATTGCAATAATAACATGGATTTTCTTCAGACTAATTTAGTAATTTAATATCGTCTTGGGGTTGAAGATCAGAGTAGGAGAGTAGGAAGTGGACCTTTGGTTTACTTTCGGCAACCTCGTAAGTTTTGCTTCCCTTATCTGGTTCTTTAGTCCTCACATTCCATGAGTGATGTTTCTGATAAAGAGGGAATAATTGCTGCTTTCTGGGTCGGAATCTATCCATCTAAGACTTATCGTTGGCTAGTTTTTGACCTTGAAGTAGTATATATATATATTTTTAGCTCCTTACATCAAGTGGCTTCATGCCTTGTCTGGAGCGATTTCCATAAACAAAGATAGGAGCCCATATCTGAATAGCGATCGACAATCCTTGGGTGCAGAAACATATACTGAACTTTGATCGTGACAATCAGAGCCATGTAGCTGGCCTGAGGCGAATTTCTATTTGCTGAGTACTGAATTCATGTTTAACAGACTTACAACCTTGATAAACCAAGAATGAATTAACATTTAGTTTTGTTCAAGCCGGACGGGAATGGTTCTTCTTTGTGCAACATTCAACCTGGGCAGGTTGTGCCGGCTTCCTCTTTTACCCATGCAGCGTCTCTGATCATAGCAGACCACACACACCAGTCTTGCATGAGTTCTGCTGAGATAGCAAACAAATATTTATTTTATTGATGAAGAGCACCAACTTGCAAGCCGGAGATTTTGCCAAAGTTCTCTTTGATAGTAGTTGCCAAGGTTTTTAGCTGGACATCAATGCGTTTGCACTAATTGGGTAGTGGAGGCAGGAGGTCAATGTCTCGGATCAATTGTCTTGCTTGATAACAAGCAGCATCACCAAACCACCAAAGAGGTCATTGCAACAGAGAAGTGTTCACAGATTTAGTCGCTGGTTACGGATACTCTATCGATATGAAGATAGTGCAGGATGCTATGAAAAGTGTTGTTGTCGTTGGTTGGCAACTCTCATCTGCTAGGTTTCAGAGCCGTAAAAGGAGGAGTGTCTTTACAATCGCCTGGTAGATATACCTGTTAATGGCCAACTTGTTTCACATTATTGCAGTAGCAAAAAAACCCAGATCTTAGAAGGGAAGGTGGAGAAATCTAACAGCGTAATCTCAAAAGACTGGTTGAGTCAACAGCTGGATAAGTGGAGATAGTGAACAACCAGACAGTCGCCAAAACATTAGCAAGAGTTGCTGATAGTCGCCGACAGGACAGGCACGGTTAGTCAACAGTCAGATGAAGTCGCAGAAGTTATGACCGTAGCAGCTGATCATGTCAACAGCCGGACTCTTGAAGGTAGTCAACAGCCATACACAATGGGAACTAGTGTAGTTAGTCAAACTGCAACCAGCGTCCTTTTGCCATACAGGAAAATAAATTGGGCCAGTAACTTAATATGGTCCCAGGGCAGGGGATCAGATGCAAGCCGATATCTATAAAGTTCCTGAGAGCATGACGATTAGCCAAGTAGCTGGCCCGAGGCGATTTTTTGTTTACTGAATTCATGTTTAGCAAACTGATGAGTGAGATAGGCCCAAAATGAATTTATATTCGGTTTTGTTCACCCTGAAAGGGAAGGTGGCACAAACTAACAGTGTTTGATTTGTTACCAAAAGAAAGTGGTAGTTGTAAATTACCCGCAACACATTGGCCATTTGCGTTTTCGTTTTTTTACTACCTTTTATTCACCCCAAACAAAATATATTGCCACTGAGATGTAAGGAGCAACTGTGATTAGGGGACGGATTTAAAGGGGGCATCCTAAGTGGGGAGTTGTGCAGCAAGATGGTCATTCATATTATATTTAAATTTCTGCATGTAGGTACAGTCGGGGAAACAGTGTGCAGGGAGGGAATTCCAAAGGCAAGCGGTCTGAGAAAAGAAGCTATTAGAGTAGAAAATTTTTCGGGATCTCTACAGTGAAGGGAAGGGTGCTGCTAGTCGCATTTGTTGTGGGTATTTACGTTGAGGGAGTACAAGGTCAGTGAGTTCGTCTGAACACATTCGGTGGAAGTACTTGTAAAAGAAGCACAGGAATACAACATTGCTGCGATGGGGCTGGAGTTTGGTAGACATTGTTGGACCTATTAGATTAGGGACACATTTTTGCACCCTGTCCAAGAGGGAGAGACTAGTGGTTGGTGTACCAGCTCAGATGTGGCAACAATACTCCATGCATGGGCGAACGGTTGTTTTATCGAGATATAGGATATTGGTAGGTGTGTGAAGTTTTCTCGTCAGCTTGTATCAATGAACGGACAATATTAAAAGTCGTCTGATGGAGAAAAGTCTAAAAGTGTCCCCTAAAAATTAATTGTAGCAAAGGGAGATAAATAACAAAGGCTTGTTCTAATGTGTAGCAGAACATGTCTTTTACTCAGTAATGGATTCAAATAAATATTCTGGTTAATTTTGTTACCTTGGTGATACCATGGGAGCACAGGGGGGGAGCAGATGCTAGTATGATTACAAGAGTTAGTAGTTAATGGAGTGATTTGAGGGAACTTATGCCATTACTAACCAGCATAGTATTAACACTGTCAACTAAAGAAAGTCTATCAGGCATGTGTATGGAGTGTGATGTATGGAACTGAATTCTGACCAGAAAATGCGTTGCATGGAGAGAAATCATATACGATGGATGTGTAATGCTAGTCTTAAAGAGAGATTTAGATCTGATGACCTCAGAGGCAAATTAAATCTGAACAGTATAGGGAGATGTGTGCAGAACAGGAAATTTCGATGTTATGACCATGTTGAAAGAATGGATGAGAGTTCTTTGGTTAGTAGATGTAGAACAGTTTCGGTAACAGGATCAGTTGGCATGGAGAAGGCAAAAGAAAACATGGGAGTAAGTTATAAGGATGGATTTGAGAGAAAGAGCGATAAGTAAAGACTTGGCCAGAGATATGTTAGTTTGGAAGTCAATTTTTAAAAGCTATCAATAGATGTCAGCATGTAAAACGTGCGTTAACCCGAAGATGATGATGATGATGATCTGATAAAAATAGAATAATGTTAGGCTTAAACTTCAGCCGCAATCCCAACTTCATCCTAAAGCTAAGAGAAAATTATTTTTTCTTACAACTAAGGTTCACATGTTAAGCGTTTTTATAAAGGAAAATTTCAGTGTCTTTTCTTGGTGTAATGAAAGAATTATTTGAGTAATTTCCCTTAGATTATATCCTATTTAATCCCCTCCCCACCTACCCTGAATTATTCTTGCTAATATTAGAGAAAATGCGCTCTCCTGTCGAGAAGTCAAAAATCTTATTCCACTTATGTGGGAAATTTCCAAATTAAAATTTTAAGTTTCAAAAGAAAATGGCCACTTTAATATGTAAAATATTAAAACTTATATTCTGAAATTGGTAACGTATAGATTCACGTCAGAGACAGATTCTTCAAAAAGGCAATTAAAAATTGTGTATAGGCGATACTAATCGTGTTTTTGTTAAGATTATGACATGATGAACGTTTTGGAGTTAAAATCAATTTAGTATTATGTAGTAATAGGGAAAAAACACATTTTAACACTTTCTGCATCATGAGCAATAACAAAAAACTGCCGCCATCTTGGAAATCCTTGGAAATCCGTCGATTATACTCACATATTTACTTATCTTAAAATTGTTTTCCTTCAGATTTCATGCGTAATCCTAAATAGATTTTAACTCCAATAGGTTCACCATGTCATAATCTTACCAAAAAAGCAACAACATTTCTATCATCTATAAACAAATTTTTATCACAATCTGTCCCGGACGTGAATCTAGATGTTTACCCTAAAATTTCCTACAATGAAAAACAACTCTTTTTTAGTTTGTACTGAAGTGAGATGTTACTGTTTGATTATTAGTAAGTAATCAATTGGTTCTTTAAAAATGTTGTTTAGCTGCATCATATCAGTGGAATTTGACTCTGCTACAGTTATATAAAAAGTATATTGGTGCTCGGTCTAATATATCAGAAATCAATTTTCGCTACCTGCATTGCCTTTTTCATCTTCGTAACTCTTTTCTTTTTTTCTTTTGTTTCCATTTCTACTGTCTACTGTCTATCCTTATTCACTTGTAATGCTATCTATGACGTGAAAACTACTTTCTTTTTATTTTTACTTATATGTGTGTGTGTGTGTGTGTGTGTGAATGTGAATGAAGAATAACAGAATCTATCATTTTACTTACATGACACATAATTTCCCCAAATGAGATCGTTTGAAGAATTCAAATAATTTCATACCTCCTCAGTTTAAATATTAATTGAAATACTCCCCTTTGAATATTTATTATATTACCCCCCTCCTCCCACTTAGGTTATGACTTTAAAGTAGACACTGCCTAAACGCCCCACCCACCACACTTTCACAGAAACGTCTCTACCAATAGATTAAACATTTAAGACAGTTAAATAAAAAGTATATTTGACTGTCTAATATATCATCAGAAATCAATTTCACGCTGCCTGCATTGCCTTTTTCGTCTTCATATCTCTTCTCTTTTACTTTCTTTTAAATTTCCACTGTCTACTATCTTATCCATTTGTAATGCTATCTCATGTGAAAACTACTTTTTAATTTTTTTATTAAACTTTTATTCACCCCAAACAAGGCGTATTTCTCTCAGATTTTTTCTCTCTTAACTTTTGCATATCTGACGAAGGTATATCATATATCGTAAAACGTCATGTTGTGTGAAGCGACTCCTATCCCCCCTCCACCTTATGGGGAACGGCCTTCAGGTGTCCAGCTGTGAATAACTAATAAGAAGTCCCAGACCAACTGGCAATTCATTTGAGAGGGTCGTGTGGAACTCCTCCTAGTCATGTCTCCATAAACTGCACCAGATGACTGTTGTAAATGAACCAACTCAGAAGGATGTTAGGTGCTTGAAAACCTAATTGACTGAATTGGTTGAGTGGAGACTGTTGTCCTTAGCACTTGGAGGTTGTGTCTTGATAAAACATGCAGATCTGAAACAGCTTAGCATTAGAAAAGGGCGTCTAGCTGAAAAACCTCCTTCAATTCTCAATTTAGTAACTTTTTCCATGATAATTGGATATTTCTTTACTAAGAAAATGGTCAGCACTTATCAAGGCCAGATGTCACTCGAGGATAAGTGTTAATGAGATGGAATAATTGTCGAATACTTGTGGAGACAGTTTTTGATAGACATCTGGTGACATTGAATTTGTAATCAGCAGGGAAGCAGTCTCGTGGCAATGTGTTCCACAGACGGAAAGCCCTTGTGAAGAAGCTCTGTTTATGGAAATTCAACACTGAATCTAGGCACACTGGGGAACTAATGGAAGTTTTTCTTCGTTGTGGTAGACAGACGAGTTCTTGCTGTGAATGTCTTACAAAGAGGAACCAGAGAATTGGAGCTCGGTCGAGTACCTTTCATGGAAATAACGATAGTAGAGAGAGAAAGAGAGAGACTACCAACGTCTCTTCTGTGAGAAAGGGGCTGTAATGAATGGACCCCCCCCCCCCCTAACTAGCTTTTTGTTACCACATCTGATGGGGAAAAGACATGCTAATCAAATTTGTATGTACTATCATATATATATATATATATTCCATGAAAAATGCCAGTATACTGAAATCATATGCCCTTAATAGGGTTAAGATGAAAATTCATATACACTAAATGTACAAAAGCAAGGAAATTCCCAAATTTTTACACTTTTATTGTCATTAAGGGTATTACTACATATCAACCAAACCATTTCATTATCACATCACTACAGTATGAGTGGATGAAGTGTGTGAGGTGCGCTGAAGAAAAATTCCTACCAGTAAAATACATAGCCCTGTTGTGCTCGCATACCCTTAATGACAATAAAAGTGTAAAAATTTGGGAATTTCGTTGCTTTTGTACATTTAGTGTATATGAAGTTTCATCTTCACCGTATTAAGGGCATATGATTTCAGTATACTGGCATTTATCATGGAATGTCACTACTTTTGTAAAGGCTATGCCTCAATACAATGGTCATTTTTTAAGTTTTTTTGGAATTTTCTGGAAAACTAAGGTATATGGTAAACTGAAATTAAAATGCCATCAACTAGACTCTAGAATCTCTATCTCTGCCAAAAATCAGCTGAATCCATCAAATAGTTGATGAGATACAGGGTGGCACGTACGTACGTACACACAGATAACATGATTTCATGATTGAATTTTCTGGATCTCTGGGTTGCCTTGACTAATGATGCTGAAATTCTACACACTTATAGAACCTATCAAATAAAAATTTTGTGCAAAGTTTTAACTAATTTGGTTTATTGGTTTTTGAGTTATAATTGATCAAAGAAATGAGATTTCCAGGATAGGCCATTCGTGTAGTCTATTAAGGAATAGAGCGCTCTCGCGCCTCCCTTGATATATATAATACATATATATATAAATATATTTAGGCAGCAAGTTATTATTTAAGCAGGCTTTGTTAAACACGGAATTTTCGCGTTTGTATAGCTTTTTTTATGAGGTTTTGGAATCGTCAAGCAATCCTTCGGGTTTCTGGTGGTAGTTTATATAGGATTTCGCTGATTGTTCGCAATTCGGCCATTTCTCTAGCTCTTCTTGGTCGTCCTCAGGAGTAGTTTTCTTTTTATTATAAATGAGAAGACTTGAGTTATTGTTTTTATAGATATCTTAAAGGGTGAATAAAGGAAAAGAGAGGGGAGTGTGGTTGAGTTGATTATTATTGTATGTTTACTTTTTTCTTGTTATATTATATTTTATTCTATTTGTTTGTTTGTTTATTTGGTTTTATTATTTATTTATTTATTTATTTTATTTATTTATTTATTTTTTATTATTTTTTTATTACGTTATTTTCATTTAATTACAGAATACGGTTAGTATGTTAATACCGGTACTGAAAGCTATTTTGTTAATATTGGGCTGTTTGGTTTGAATGAATATTGCTTCGAGTATTTTAAGTCGGTTTATGCAATTATTTTTGTGTATTATTTTGGGGTTAGATGTTAATATTTTTCGTATATCGGCCGACTGTAGTCGTTTGATATGGGAAGTAAAGTGACGGCGAAATACTATATAAACCCCTACCCGAAACCCGAAGGATTGCTCGACGATTTGAAAACCTCATAAAAAAGCTATATAAACACGAAAATTCTGTGTTGTTTAACAAAGCCTGCTTATATATATATATATATATATATATATATACATATATATATATATATATATATATATATATATATATATATATATATACTAATGATAATAGAATTAACGATGTGAAATATCGTAGAGTGATCTATCTCGATAAAATAAAGCTCAATACGTTGAGTAGAGCAATCAATTTTAAAGAAAGAAAGATGAAGATAAAAAATTGTACAAAATTACATAAAGTTACATAAATTAATACAAATTTTATTACATCAAAAGTTCAGATGCAAGGAGTTACATTAATCCTTAAACCATGGTTTTTCAAAGATAAAACTCTTCTCGTCAGAGGATAAAATTACCAGATATTACCATATTACCAGATTTTATCCTCTGATGAGAAGAGTTTTATCTTTGAAAAACCATGGTTTAAGGATTAATGTAACTCCTTGCATCTGAACTTTCGATGTAATAAAATTTGTATTAATTTATGTAATTTTGTACAATTTTTTATCTTCATCTTTCTTTCTTTAAAATTTAATATATATATATATATATATATATATATGAAGTTTTTTTTCATTTTACTTCATTAAGTTCTCAGAAATCAGGGGTCCTTTCCTGGGGCTAACACTTGATTTCTTTGAGATATATAGATATCCGAGTGTTCATTTATGATTCCCCTCTGAAAGCTTGAGCTAGTAAAATAGTACAGAATATTAACTTTCCTCTTCCCCAATTGACCACTTAACTATGTTACAGTTTATCTTTCTTGTGGTGTTCTCTTCGTCTTGCCGAATTCCAGGATAAGAATTCATCTGGTCTGGTGGAGTATCCAGCTTAATGCTATTACTTGAGGTAACATAACTTCTTCAGTGTGTATCCATATCGAAGGGATCTTATTTGGACTTCGAATACTATGTATTTTTGAATATTTTGTCAGGGTTTACTTGTAGAGCGAATTATCATGTCAATGTATCCTGACAAACCCCTGTAAAGAGAGACTGAAGACGCTTGAGGATAGTGTCTTGTAAGAATTCAAACTCTCTCATATGTACCACAGTATGTTAACATTTAAATATTTCATAATTGATTATTGCTGTCGATCAAGAGAAAGAGTCTATCAGGCATATGTACACAGTGTTATGATGTATGGAAGTGAAACCTGGCCATTGATGGTTGAAGACATGCGTTCCATAAAGAGAAATGATATGAGAATCATACGAGAGATGTGTGAAGAACAGAAGAATTCGTTGATATGGCCATGTTGATAGAATAGTTAAGGTAGCAGGTTCAGTTCACAGGGGAAGGCCAAGAAAAACATGGGAAGTGATAAAAATGGACCTGAGGGATAAATAAAGACCTGTCAGAGAAAGGTTAATTGAGAAGTCAATTTCTAAAAGCTGTTCAATGCATACCAGCATGTAAAACGGACGTTAACTGAATATGATGATGATGATGATGATGATTATTGTTCAAATATTGTGAATGCTGGGCCGTCACCCAGTCCACTCTTGCCCGTCTTCAGCGCAATGACAGATCCATAGTTAGATTGATCAGGAATGTGGAATCTGACAAAACCCAACACATCAGGTCAGAGGATTTGCTGAAAGCACTACACTTGCCCAGCAATGGAGGTTATCCTAAGGATAAATCGATTACACTGGTATTGTCATGTGGAACGTTCATCCTCTTGGATAAACCGTTGCCGAAGCATGAATGTCATAAATCGCAGTCCGGTTGTCCGGCCAAGGAAAGCTTGGAAGCAAGTGATTGGACAAGACTGCACAGAGTGGAATTTGGAGACTGCTGACCTGCTGAATCGTGAGAGGTGGAGATTTAGCTTGCGTAATATCATTGAACGTCTGACCCCTGAACAAGGGAAGGGTGACGTTAAATGGATAGAAGAAGATTTGTTTTTGCTGGGGATGGGGCATCCTACCGGATGCCAGACATTTACCAGCTATTTCAAACACTCAAGCCGAGAGATCTTTTTAAGATTCTAACCGTTCCTTTAAGTGCAATTGTTTGTATCTCTTGCACTTTGTTCACCGGGTATATTCGCCAGGTAGTTTTTGAAATTCTTTTTCATTAGTCTGGTTGCTCCTATAATTACTTGAATGATGGTGATCTTAAGATTTCAGTTTCTTTTCATGTCGTACATAAGATCTTGGTATTTCGTAATATTTTCCCTTTCAGCTCTGTTTAAGCCAGCAGCATTAGGGACACTGACTTCAACTAGGGTTGCTACTTTCTCCCTTTTGTCCCATATCACTGTCAGGTTTAACAGCTCTGTTTTCTTAATATGTAGCTGTAGGGATTGCATAGTCATAGTGGATGGTGTATAACTTATTTCCAACTGTTCTTTCTGGTATATTCTTCCAAGACTTGCTGCTACACTGAATATTTAACTTGTTACATATAGTCCGGTGGAGATATTTGCACACTCCGTTGTATCATATTGTATAGCATCCATCCCTCAGCAGAACCTTACAAATGGATGTCAGGTGGCTCACACTCTCCACTTTTGTGTGGCAGAACCTGCACTTGTTATTGTTGCTGAGACCACTCATCTTTTTAACGGCATTGGTCATCAAGCCTTGATCTTGGGCAGCTATTGTCATTCTCTCCTGATCATAGTGGAGCGATCCTTTTTCCAGCCAGTCTACAGAGCCTTCCTTATCTATATATTCCTGGGATAGTTAATCTAGGAAATACTTAGTACGTTGTTGGTTGGCCCATTCTTCCAGTTTTCTACAATGGAAGGTCTTGGTGTATTTCTGGTGGCTCTTCCGGGCTATTTCAGTGGCAGGCTTGTTATCCGTTTCTGTTTCATTTGGAAGACAGTCATGTCCAAAATGTTTGACCAGTTTCTTTGTTGTTTCATTTTAATTCACTCAAAGTTCTCAGAAATCAATCGACCCCTTCCTAGGGTTAACACTTGATCTCTATATGAGATACATAGATATTCGAATATTCCATTAAAGTTTTCCTTTACTTGTCAGTCGTTGAGTTAGCAAAGAAGTTAAGAACATTAGTTTTCCTCTCCCTAATTGACCAGTTAAGTATGTTATAGGATATCTTTCTTGTGATCTCTTGGTCTTACCGGATTCCAGAACAAGACTTCATCTAGTCTGGTGGAGTATCCAGCTAAGTGATGTTATTTGAGGTATTTGTTGTTACTTCATATAACATCACTAGGAGAAGGTGCACCATTTCTCGTGTGAGCCAGTGTATAGCCATACTGAAAAGATTTTATATGTGCTGCGAATAGTATGTTATTTTAAATAGTTGGTTAGGGTTTACTTGTAGGGGGAAGTATCCCCATGTCAGGTTGTCCTGACAAACTCTTGTACAGAGAGACCGAAGACACTCAAGGATGGTGTCTAGTAGGTAATTCAAACTCCCCATCTTTTAGTATGGCTTTTAGTGTGTGTTATGAATCTGAATGACACAATTTCAAGTACAAATGTTATTGGCACTATAAAATGAATACACTATTCTTTAAATTATGTATAAATAGAAAGCGAAATTCACACACATAGACATTTAAAAAATTGTATTTGTTTTGTCAAAGGAGGTAGCGTCCTTCTAGACGGAGGTAATTTTAATTTTTGTCCCAATTCAGAGGAAACTCTATTTTTCTTATATTAAATTAAATATTGTCTAATGTTGCCCTCGTGGGGAGGCAAATAAGTAAGGAAATATGATATAACTAATTAAAATATATTCATGATTGTCTCCGTAGTCGTGCTACTGTAAAAACACCACAAGCTAAGTTGTAGGTATAACTAAGTTGTGCTAGGTGGTGTGTGTGTGTGTGTGTGATACCATTGTTGGCTAGAGACCCCAAACGCTGTCTGTTGATCGTAGTGTAGTCGTGTATGCCCTAGTGACGTTCTTCTTTGTTCAATGCCGAGTCGTTGACTCTCGGACTCTCTCAGCAATCTCTCCGAACCGAACCCTTCTTGACAGCCAGTACCCCAAATATATTTACCTCTTGACCAGAAATCCTAAATGTCCGGTCTTTCTCTGTCACACTCCAGCCGACCACCAGAACTGGCCATGTCCATTTTTTATTTTTGCAGATTATCACTATTCGGCCACCAAGAAACTAACAACCAACTGTCGGGGCAGTATATAGTCTGGGGAGTTCAATGGATTCGTGGGCTTCCCTATAGCCGTTCACTTAACTTAGTTCCTCATCATTTCTCAGTGGTCCTGGCTGCGTGTGTGTAGTGGGGGCCAGTCCATAGTAGTACAATATCGCACCAGTACAAAATGTTGTAGATTAACTGTTGTCACGAGCACAGTACTAAACTGCCTCGACACTCTTTGGCAAGAGGTTCACCTCTACCCCACCTATCACCACGAAATTCATATTTCCCAAACCATCCTACCTTTTTGTTCTTCCTACCCTATTTCCGAACCTTATCAACTACTAAAGCCCCCCCCCAACTCCACCACACACATCACCAACTGTTCTAGGTATGACACAAAACTGCATTCAGTGATGAGGTTTCAATTTGAAAGCTTTTGAGGAGTGCAGCGTCATTGCTTAGATACCACTACTCCCAGGTCCACTCTGACGAGGAGTGGTAGTACCTATCAAGCAAGGCTGGATTAACCATTATGGGAAGATGAGGGCATCATTAAGATAACAAGGCAGATTTGGTGCATTATCTTTGTATGTCTATCATTTTTTTTTCAATTTTCTTTTCTCTTGGCTTTTGAGGGAACTTGTCAGCCAAGTAGAGATCACAAAGGCTATTAGTGATGAACACCATCTCCTTCATGGACATGAACCAACGGTCCAACAACTGAAGTCAAAGAGAAGCTTCCTCAGCCATGTCGAACCCCTAACAACATCTCAGGAAGAGACCAGGCTACAGCTGTGGACCAGACGGCTAGAGAATGCCCCTTTCTCCTACTGACATGGGAATCCCCCCTTATGAGGCCCTCCCGGTTCGGAACACCCTGGCCCCAATGGAAAACACTCAACCGCCGGAAAACAGGAATAAGGTGATCAAAAGTTGCTATGACTAGATGGGCTACAAAACTGACCCAACTGTCTGTTAATGTCTACCCTATACTGCCCAACCGGTGCAGCTTGAAAGATCTTGCAGAGTACAAAAATAATACAATGGTGTAAAAAAGTGAAACGGTTGTCTGACCACATGCTTCAAAAACACGCAAAGAAGAATTGGATGCTAAACATTAACCCGCTATTTCAGAGACTCCAACTGAGATCTTTTATGATTCTAACCGTTCTTTCAGTGCAATTGTTTAGATCTTTCTTGAACTTGTATTCGTCAGATAGTTTTAAGTCCTTTTTCATGAGCCTATGATTACTGGAATGATTGTAATCATTTTCAGGTTCTTTTCATACCTTGGTATTTTGTTCTCTTATCCCTCTCAGTTGTGTTTAGACTGGCATCATTGGGGACACTGACTTCAACTAGGGTTGCTACTCTCTTCATCTTGTCACATATCACTATGTCAGGTTTTACAGCTTGGTTTTCTAGATATGTAGCTGTAGGTATTGCATAGTCATAGTGGATGACGTATGACTTATTTCGAACAGTTCTTTCTGGTGTATATTCCCAGGATTTGCTGCTACACTGTTCAATATTTTGCAGATGGTTCAATAGAAATATTTACACACTCACACATTGTGTCGCATTGTGTAGTAGCCGTTTGCAGACATAACCATTACAACTAGATGTCAGATGGCTTACACTTTTCGCTTCCGTATGACAAAACCTGCACTTGTTGTCGTTGCTGAGATTACACACCTAAAAAGCATTCGTCATCAGCCCTTTATCTTGAGCAGTTATTATTATCCTCTTCTGATCATAGTAGAGCGATTCTCTTTTGAACCAGTTTACAGAGCCTTCCTAATCTATATATTCCTGGGATAGTTCTTCCAGAAAATATTTGACACGTTATCGGTTGGTTCATTCTTCCAGTTTAGAAGGTCTTGGTGTATTTCTGGCGTCTGTTTTGGGCTATTTTTGTGGCATACTTGTTTGATGTTTCTGTTTCATCTCTGAGACAGGCTTGTCTGAAATGTTTGTCCAGTTTTGTGATAAAGGTTGTTTTACTGGCTCTTGTCTCTTGATGTTGATGTACAATTATAAGGCTTGAATTCCAGGAGCTCATCAGATATTGACCAGTGCTCACAATAATGGTGGCTCTATGTTGATGATTAATCTTTGAGGGCCATACATCCTTATCCTCTGGGCAGATACAACGTTGGTAGACACTGGTTTCTATACATTATTTTGTAGTGTTAACATTTTTCTTGCTTTTGTGTCTAGCCTGTTTTGTTGTGGCCAGTCTATAATGCCAAAGCTGTATGTAATTACTGGCATGGCAAGTTGGTTAATGGCAGTTAGCTTGTTTTTATTTGTAAGCTGGGTTTCAAGACACCGTAGTAACCATGAATGGGGCACACTTTCATATGCCTGTTGGTAGTCTATCATGGCAGTTTTGTCTGCCTCTTCCTACAGTCGTCAAGGTTGGTCTTGTTAAGTAATAGCTGATCCTTGGTGCCAAAACACTTCCTTTTGCACCTTGCTTGTTCTTTTTTGTGTGTTTCTCGTTACGTTTGTCAAGGCCTCTCCCACAAAAGGCCTCAGGCGGGATTGTGATGTACGCATGAAAGTAGAACAGGAAAAAGAGAAAGAAAAACGCCATGTTTGGGGCTGTATAGTACGTGCAAATTTTTGAACTGAAGATTTCTTGCACAGTGATTGGTTAAGATAAACAGCTGATTTGAAACTGTCCAATCGGGAGTCGATGCATAAGGATAATATTCACTATCGGTGCTACTTCGAACTATACTACAGTTTTATATTAAAATATCACATTGCGATTATCTCACATTTTCTGCGCCTGTTCATGTACGATTAATATCCTGCTCTCTGGGATCAAAGTGTAATATGTTCTGTGTTCGGTCAGAAGAGGAGAAATCCTTCTTGACTAGACAAATGTTTATTTTTGTCCCATTAAGAATTTTTGGGTGGCCTGATATCCCCCATATAAAAAAAACGACCTTGTGTCTAACTTTGCCTTCCTAAAGAAGCAAGTAAAAAGAACTTAATATGGCTCTGCTCTCAGGGTCCCATCTAAAGGTTGAATAGAATTTGTTGTGGGCACCGTCCTAAATTTTTTCAGACAATCTTGGCCAAAGTGTTCGCCTATACTCCACTCCAATATCCTTAAAATCCATTTTACTCAACACTTTCTACCTTTTTCTTCTGCCTACTCTACCCTAACCTTATTTCATCTTTTATAGAAATCGCTCCAGACAAGACATAAAGCCAATTGATGTAATGAGCTAAAGAAAATATCACTTCAAGTTCAAAAACTAGCCAACGATAAGTGTTAGATTGATAGATTCTGACCCAGAAAACAGCAATTCTTCCACCATTGTCAGAAACATCGCTCATAAAATGTGAGGATTAAAGGACAAAATAAAGGAAGGCTGCCGAAAGTAAACCCAAGATCCACTTTCTCCTCTCTAAGCATTTTATTATTACTCAACCATATCAACTATTCTACCCTAATCCTAATTCTAACCCTGTTACCCAACCATATCAACTATTCTACCATAACCCTAATTCTAACCCTATTACCCAACCATATCAACTATTCTACCATAACCCTAATTCTAACCCTATTACCCAACCATATCAACTATTCTACCCTAACCCTAATTCTAACCCTATTACCCAACCATATCAACTATTCTACCATAACCCTAATTCTAACCCTATTACTCAACCATATCAACTATTCTATCATAACCCTAATTCTAACCCTATTACCCAACCATATCAACTATTCTACCATAACCCTAATTCTAACCCTATTACCCAACCATATCAACTATTCTACCATAACCCTAATTCTAACCCTATTACTCAACCATATCAACTATTCTACCATAACCCTAATTCTAACCCTATTACCCAACCATATCAACTATTCTACCATAACCCTAATTCTAACCCTATTACCCAACCATATCAACTATTCTACCCTAACCCTAATTCTAACCCTATTACCCAACCATATCAACTATTCTACCATAACCCTAATTCTAACCCTATTACTCAACCATATCAACTATTCTACCATAACCCTAATTCTAACCCTATTACCCAACCATATCAACTATTCTACCATAACCCTAATTCTAACCCTATTACCCAACCATATCAACTATTCTACCATAACCCTAATTCTAACCCTATTACTCAACCATATCAACTATTCTACCATAACCCTAATTCTAACCCTATTACCCAACCATATCAACTATTCTACCATAACCCTAATTCTAACCCTATTACCCAACCATATCAACTATTCTACCATAACCCTAATTCTAACCCTATTACCCAACCATATCAACTATTCTACCATAACCCTAATTCTAACCCTATTACCCAACCATATCAACTATTCTACCCTAACCCTAATTCTAACCCTATTACCCAACCATATCAACTATTCTACCATAACCCTAATTCTAACCCTATTACTCAACCATATCAACTATTCTATCATAACCCTAATTCTAACCCTATTACCCAACCATATCAACTATTCTACCATAACCCTAATTCTAACCCTATTACCCAACCATATCAACTATTCTACCATAACCCTAATTCTAACCCTATTACTCAACCATATCAACTATTCTACCATAACCCTAATTCTAACCCTATTACCCAACCATATCAACTATTCTACCATAACCCTAATTCTAACCCTATTACCCAACCATATCAACTATTCTACCCTAACCCTAATTCTAACCCTATTACCCAACCATATCAACTATTCTACCATAACCCTAATTCTAACCCTATTACTCAACCATATCAACTATTCTATCATAACCCTAATTCTAACCCTATTACCCAACCATATCAACTATTCTACCATAACCCTAATTCTAACCCTATTACCCAACCATATCAACTATTCTACCCTAACCCTAATTCTAACCCTATTACCCAACCATATCAACTATTCTACCATAACCCTAATTCTAACCCTATTACTCAACCATATCAACTATTCTATCATAACCCTAATTCTAACCCTATTACCCAACCATATCAACTATTCTACCATAACCCTAATTCTAACCCTATTACCCAACCATATCAACTATTCTACCATAACCCTAATTCTAACCCTATTACTCAACCATATCAACTATTCTACCATAACCCTAATTCTAACCCTATTACCCAACCATATCAACTATTCTACCATAACCCTAATTCTAACCCTATTACCCAACCATATCAACTATTCTACCATAACCCTAATTCTAACCCTATTACCCAACCATATCAACTATTCTACCATAACCCTAATTCTAACCCTATTACCCAACCATATCAACTATTCTACCCTAACCCTAATTCTAACCCTATTACCCAACCATATCAACTATTCTACCATAACCCTAATTCTAACCCTATTACTCAACCATATCAACTATTCTATCATAACCCTAATTCTAACCCTATTACCCAACCATATCAACTATTCTACCATAACCCTAATTCTAACCCTATTACCCAACCATATCAACTATTCTACCATAACCCTAATTCTAACCCTATTACTCAACCATATCAACTATTCTACCATAACCCTAATTCTAACCCTATTACCCAACCATATCAACTATTCTACCATAACCCTAATTCTAACCCTATTACCCAACCATATCAACTACTTAAGCTTCTCCAACTGTCCAGTTTATGACACAAATATCCATCCAGCTGTGATGCCACAATTTGGGAGCTTTGGGGATGTGGAGTCATTTCATATGTCTGTTGTCCTCAGCAGCCAGCGAAATGGTGTACAGCTCGCCCTTCCCCAATTGGAGTAGGTGTATTGATTTACTCCTCTCCAGGAGTTAGGCACATGGCCAGTTTTTATCTTACTCCCACAAGTAAGATGTGACCCAAGGTCGGGTAGGGAAAGTGGGGTTTAAAAATTGCCTGGGCAGACCCGTCGGCATTCCCTGGTAGGGACGCCTCAGGCAGTAAGCAATAAACTTACTCTCCCCCAAAGAGGGGAGGCGAAGCCTGGGAGGGTGGACCTCCTAGAACTGCACAGGACAGACCCATAGACCGGCGTAAATCAAGACCGAAGGCCAAGACAATACCAGTCTATGGGGTGCAGTATCCATCGGAACAGATACTACACTTTGATCTTAGCCAAAAGGCCAAGTTGACGAACACAAACTTCACTGTCGGTGGTAGGGTATAAAAAGAAGGGCCGACCGTCTCTATTTTATAAACTTTACTCAAGCTCCCCTGACTGTCAAGTTTATGACACAAATATCGATCCAGTGGTAATGCTCTAATTTGAGAGCTTTGGGGGTGTGGAGTCATCTCTTAGTTACCACTACTTACACGTTCACTATGATCCGGAGAAGTGGCAGTACCTGCCAGGACTCCATCTATGGGTTAAATAGAAACTATCGTTTGTAGACTATTTGTTTACAAAATATACGCCAACCAAACAAAGATAGTTTGAATATGATGGGATGCCCGTTACTACATCTCTGTCGCCCCCCCCCCGCCCCACCTCCTTTGCATGCCATTTAGGTAATCGTATACAAAACATGTACGGTTTCCGCATAAAATGACCCAACGAAGGTTGACATACCATAAAACCCAGCAACCAACCAACTTAATTAACTGTAAGTTTTTCTCTTCTCTCTAAAACCATTAAAGGAAATGCTCTCTTTAGTGCAACATTAGATTGCTACTCAACATTTCGCATGCAAAAAATAACAAAAAAACAACAACAAAGAAACAGAAAAAGTCAAGTAAGTAAGTAAGTGTAATTCTGTAGAGAAATTTAGTACATCACATCCCCCCCCCCCCCGTCAGATGAAATGATTATTACAGCTTTCATCAGAGTGGACAGATATCGTATAACGGTTTTCCTTCATTATAAACAGATTCAACACATTTTAGGTGCGTGCAATGTCACGGCTGTTAAATTAAACAACTTCAAATAAATTTAAAATAAAAAAACAAAAAAAAAACAAAGAAAACAATTTTTAAAAAGTCATCCAAAATTTCGGAACTTTTAACAACCTCCGAACTCTCACTTCACTCTATTTTCTTATTAACTAACTCCTCACATCCTATAAACAGTGTTTCTGACAAAGGGGGGAAAATTGCTGTTTTCTTGGTCGGCTGTTGTTTTGTATGTAGAGATTTTTAATCCTCTTATATTATTCATCATCATTAAACTGTCAATCTATCGATCTCATTATTGTTTATCCTTGAGTGTTTTTTAGCCTTGATAAGTGGTGACTCATTAGTAACCCTTTCTTAAAACACCCAATCTTTAAAATTCGATTCTTCTTTATAATGCTCACGATATGGCTATAATTGTTATAGATTCACCTATCGAGCGTGTATAAATCCTTGATAGCCCCATGTCGCCGTTCTCATTGCCATCGTTGTGAATAAAGGTTGTTTTGGTTTGTTGATAAAATCACTCCGACACTGGTTTAGTTTTTAACAAGATTTATTTAAAACAAAGAAAACAGTCACAGAGACAGATTGTCTTTGTATGCGTGAGGTAGATAGATAGATAGCCCATCTTGCTACACCCGGCCACCTTTGCGCTTGCTGCCCCCATGGGGACAGCATGCAGACACGTCTTTGCTCCTTGAAATCTTGCCGGTTAAGAGAGAGAGAGAGAGAGAGAGAGCTTTGCTTGGAAATCACATGATTTGCAACTTCCACTTAGTGTCACTCTCTGACCCCTTGATCTCTAAACTTGTTCACTCAAACACAGCTGCTATCATGTAACCTAATCCCATTGACTCACCGGGTCTCATAAGATCACTAAAGTTAAGTGACGTTGAGCTTGGTCAGTATTAAATGGGTGACCATTTGGGAAGACTAAGTGTATTAGAATTTATAAGACTCTCATAGATTGTTCAGTGTGACTGTCTTCCCTTGTCCCTTTAAGGGTCGTTTGGATTGACCAAAAGGTACATCCAATCGCAACTCCCTTAGCAGACACATGAGCCAGCCCATACAAACTCAAACGCTTAGAGATCCCACCTCTTTTTTTCATTTTCATGACTATGATCTATGGCAGTTGGTGGTTGACTGCATTACGACATAGGCCCAAGAAGGCAGTCATATGCAAACACAATCCTCTTATAGATAACGAGTCGGAACGGTTAGGTCCAAAACACACGCACCTGCTACCAGAATACGTTTCACATCAGATAAGTCCACGCAAATGCATGCATTCGTAAATCCTCATTCTGTATATTTACCTTTTACTGTTTGTACATCATTCTTTATTACTTGCCTAAATAAAATTGTTCAATTAATATACACGATTGTTGTTCCTTTTTTCCAAAAGCTGTCAATCCCAAATTAACATTTTGAATAGTTTTTAGAAATTGACTTTCAAACTAATCTATCAATACCCAGGTTTTTATTTATCCCTCTTTCTCTCAAATCAATTTTTATCACTTTCTCCCACTTTTCCTTGGATTTCCCATGCCAACTGCCCCTGCTACCTCAACTGTTCTATATCTATTAAGCCAAGATATCTCATCCAATCTTTCAATATGACCAAACCATCGAAATCTCTTGTTCTGCACACATCTCCTTATACTGTTCAGATTTATTCTTCCTCTTAAGTCATCAGATCTAAGTCTGTCTTTAAGACACATTATACATCCATTGTATCATTCTCATATCATTTCTCTCCATGCAACGCATGTCTTCAACCCTCACTAGCCATGTTTCGCTTTCATACATCATCACACTGCATACACATGCCTGATGATAAACTTTACCCTTTGTCGACATATTTAGACATCAAAATCTTGGCTGGCTGTCTACATAGTTTTATCATAAACATGCATGAATAACATTTCATAGATGGGGAGCAAGGCTTACCTGTCTCCAGGGCTGGGGATCAAAGTGTAGTATCTTTTCTGGCCTCTGTTAGATGAGAAATCCTTGACTGGCGCAATTTTTATTTTTGTCCAATCCAGAGTGCCCCTTTTTGGTTCGTTAAATGTCCTCTACATGAAACTGACCTTGTGTCACATCGAGTCCTTGTGAGAAGACGCTAAATAGGAACATGTATGAACTAAATATAGCCCATATTTGGACCCCTTACGCTTAGCAGCTCTATGCCAAAAAGTATAGAACACTAACACAACAATGCTGATATGATATATTTGAATTTCCAAATAGTAGGTTGTGCGTATATTATGCCCCCTAAAAGCCCTTTAAAATACTCTGAGGAAACTGAAATTTGGAGAATATTTACGAATTGATGTCTAATACCTATTGTTAAAATTTCACAAAAATCGGAGGCATCTGAATTTTAATAAAGGCCTTCCACCCACTTTTTACCCCCTTTGCATAAAACTAAATTAAACTAAATATAGCCCACATTTGTACGCCTTACGCCTGGCAGCAATGTTCCAAAATTAATAATGATCAGTTAATTAGTTTAGGAGTGAATCCTGTACATACAAATATATAAACATAGAAACATACCTAACTGTATATATATATATATATATATATATATATATATAAGAGGTGTACTAAAAGCGAACTTTTAGGAAAGGTAAAAACCTATTGTGAAGAGTATACAGCTCAATATCCAGGGTAGAGCAGGTAGAAATGAAGAAGAATGGAAAGGAATTAGAGAAAGCAAAAGCCAAATCAAAATTCAATTCAAAAGTTCAAAGCAAGGTATATTCCGCAAAAAGGCAATTTATTCAAGTTAAATTATATATATGTGTGTGTGAACCTGCATGCGATCGTCCACACGTTGTGCCGGTCCAAAGTTGTCATCCGACTGAGTAAGTTTTACAACAAAGAATTCTCATTCCAAGTATAGAACACAAGCAATCTGATATATTCGAATTTTCAAATGGAAGGTTGTGCCCATCTTATGACCCCTAAAACTTTTAAAAATTCTCCAAAGAAACTGAAATGTGGGAGATATTTATTAAATGATGTCTAATGCTTAGTTAGATTCCACTTAATCGGATGTATCCGTATTTTCACTAAGGGCTTTTACCCCCTCTTTGTTTCCATTTGTATCAAACTAAATTAAACTAAACATAACTCACATTAGCCACCCTTACGCCTTACAGCTGTGTTCCAAAATTCATAATGGTCGGTTAATTAATTTAGGAATGAATCCTATACATAGACATATATAAACATATACACATACCTAACTTTATATAAATAGATTAAATCTGGGAACCAGCATTTGCCACCAGCTTCTCAAGCCATCTGGTAACCGCATCAACTGATTTCATGAGAAACTATATTTTATGGATGAAATATCAGATTAATTATCTAACAGAATTTGATGCTGATTTATTGTAAGAGCTGGAGTTCTCCACATTTAAAAACCTTGTGCCTGACTTTTATTGTTCTCATGGGGAGAAACAATAGTGTTATTGCAATAGCGGGTGACAACACTCCACTTCAAATGTTAGCTCCGCGTCAGAGGGTCAAATTGTTTATAAAATCATCAGCGGTGTCAAAGCAATCGAGGGCTCGAAGTTACTGCCAAAAGGGTCAAGGGGCTGAACCCAATGAACTTGTCACCTGGGACTTGTGAAATAATAACGACACAATGAGAAACTATTGCTCTCTTAGTCTTTCTCTTTGTCCCTTTCTTTTTGATATGTATTCATAGTTCATTTTCAGTGCAACAATAATTAAAACGATTTTTAGGGTTGATTTGAAGATAGTTAAAAAAGAAGTATAACGAACAGATTAACTGTTCTTCGATCTAATAGCGAGCTTAAAAGTACTTAGCAAGTACAGACACACGTCTCTCATACGACTATAGATATATACTAGTATAGATATAGTTCTCCCTTTATATGCCTAGCGTCAGGTAGAATTTTCATAGACAGAGCTTCTTTGCAAGGAAATCTCGCCTGTGGAACACATTGCTGCAGGACTGCTTACCTACTGATTACAACTTGGTCGTCTTCAAGTTTAATGTTAAGAGATACTTGTTAAAATCTGTGCCATAAATAACACGTTCATACAAGTGATCAATGCCAGAACTCCCATAGTTTTCCTCACTTTCTAGCTGACAAACATTTCAGTCTCATTAATCGTCATCCTCGAGTGGCTCCTGGCCTTCAGAAATGGTGACTCGGAGTAAAAAAAAAAGAAGAAGAATGAGATAGTTATATCGTTTTACATGTTTTGTTACCTTTATTATTATCTCGCTATCAGCACATCCAAAGCGTCATTTCAATATGGACGCTTGGATTGAGTTAGGAAGATGTGACACAAGGTCTGTTGAAAAGCCAGCGCTCAAGAAGCGGGGCGCTCAGACCTACAAAAAATTCCTGAGCAGCCCCGTCGGCATTCCCTAATCAATAAAACTAATCCCTTCTCAAAGAGAGAAGGTAAAGCCTGGGAAGATGGACTTCCTAGGACTGCACATAACCATACCTCAGCATGACAGAAGAAAGGTCATTTAACTTAAATGTCCCAGACTGTGTTGGACTGATTGTCGAGGACGTGTCTTCGCCTTGGTATGAAAAATCAGACAACCCTAAGGTCAATGACCCAAAGGTGCGCTTGGATTGAGTTAGTAGTTTTTTATTCTTGTTATTTCATTTTAGTACAAGAACTGAAGACGAAAGAACTGAAGACGAAAGAACTGGAGAAGCAGTTTTCTTGTTGGTTTGAAATGAGATAAACATAGAAACAGGTTGCCGAATTGAAATAGACTTTGCCTTGGGGGTGCGTAAGTATGTCTTCCGCATTGGTTACCTTCTACAAAAGAGAGCATTGCGTTTTGTTTTTGTCTTAAATTGTGAAGCTGATTGTTGCGCCATCGGAGAAGCTTATATCGAGCGATAAAACAATAGCATCGATAAAAAAGAAGATAACAAAAGAAAGATAAAAAGAAGCTGTTTGGAATTCCATTTGCGAAGAATTGACTGTATATAAAAAAAACGAATTGGAATTACCTGCGATAATGACAAAAAACAACTTGTAGTAATATTTAGATGAGGGTTTGTAAAAACAGATTTTTTTTATTTTTGTTCCCCTTAATCAAGTCCTATTGTCACTTAAGCATAAGAGGGTTCGGCAGCAAGATGTTTGTTCACATTACATTTAAATTTCTGCATGTTAGTACAGTCGGGGAAATAGGGTTAAAATGGTATTTTCCACATAAAATTAAATTAAGCAAGGGAATTTAAAAAATTCTATTAGAAGTAAAAATCAGGGTTAGAAGTTAAGCTGACATGAACCGGTAGTTGCACTAGAGGAGGTGGGGGTATGTGTCAGAAAAATCTAGAGTTTTTGGAATTTGGCGTCAACATGAATGGGCATTTTTTAAGGCCTCCACCACCCTACGTGGATTAGAAAGGGAAGATGCAGTTCATTTAGATGTAAATTACTGGGTACTGATACAAAATCGGATCCAATTTCTGCCAACTTTGCGTTGGCAGTTTTCAGGCAGGTTACATAAGCCGCCGAAAGATGCCGAAGTGATTAGCCAATCAGCTCTCATAAAACGTTAAAAAGTAAAAAACAGAAAAGTGCTAAATTTGGACAAATAGCCTAGTTATATTTTCCTAAAGAAATACTTATTTGAAACTTTTAATTAAAAAAAAATGCTTAATAGCAGATGTTTACCTATGTTTCGTTCTGTGTATAAAAAAAGTTAAACAAAAAAACAGACTTTTGACCTGTTGACTATGTTTATTGTTCTAGTCAAAAAAAAAACTTATTCGAAATTTTTCTTGAAAAAAATTTTTTTTTTTTCATTACTAACAGTTGCTTAGCTATGTTTTGCTCGTTTTATATATAAAAAACTTTGACCAGTTTTTTATTTTTAGTTTTCTTCGTAAAAAAAATGTATTTACTTGAAACTTTTTATGAAAAATACCAAAAAACGATGACGCAGCAGCCTTTTACTTTTATCGTCTGTCAGTCTTTGCATTGGCTTTTTCCGGCAGCTTACATAAACTGCCCGGTGATGCCGACGCAAAATTGACGGGAATTGGGTCCGATTCTGTATCAGTACTAATTACTGTAAAACGTAAACCAAATCTTAGAGCAAATAATGGAGTTAGTTGTTGTTCTTTTTAGGTATAACGGCATAACGCCCGAGAATTGTCACTTCCGTCTAAGAATGTGTTCAGCAAAAAGCGGTGAAGTGCAAAAATCAGTCCCCACTATATTACGTTCTCACCAGGGGCTTTGTTATTTATTCTTATTTTTGGACAAAAATAAATTTTCTTTTGTTTATCAAATTGTTAGGTAAAGTACAGAATAGTTAATAAAGCCCCTCCCTTCTCCATGTTAAGAATGGCTTTCTAAATAATATCATTATTTAGAAAGCCATTCTTAACATGGAGAGGGAGGGGGCTTTGTTAAAAATATTTCCTTTGAGTATTTGCAAAAAAGAAAATATTCCAATTATAATAAAAAATAATTTGTATAAAAAATAAAGCGCAAATTTTATTGTAAATTTTCTTATGTGTTGACTTAGATTTTCGTATGTGTAAAATACACAGGGACTGATTTTCGTACTTCACTTCACTTCACTGCTTTCTGCTGAACACATTCTTAGCCGGAAGTGGCAATTCTCGGACTTCATGCTGTTATGCTTCTTTTTAATTTCTTCTATTATTTCAACCTTAAAAAGAAAAGAACAACATCTGTATGACTGCTACTGTCACCATTACTGAGAGGCAACTACAACGTGTTAACGAGAGGGACACACCGCCGGCCAATTGTTCACAATGGGAATTGAAGAACACTACGCAATTTTACGAGTCGCTTATTACCATGACAATGTTACATACGCATGAAAACAAGCTAAAGCGATGAGAAATTATAAGTGATCGTTGAGGAATAAAAGAGAATGCTTTGAGAATTGAAAAGGGAGAGGAAAAGATGAGAAATTTGATAATCGAAGTTGGATTTTTTTTTTTTTGTGGAAATCACTTCAGACAAAGCATGAAACCTGCAGTTCTTGGAAAGAAGCTACTGGAATAGGAAGCTGTATTACAATGAGGTATCAAAACAGTGAATTAATGGAGACAACTATACCAACGAGTCAAACGAGCTGAAACAAAGAAAGCAAGGAATAGATCAGATAATTCTGAAGAACACATGCCATAATAGTATTTATAGAAAAAACTGAGACTAGCAACATCAAGTCTGTGAGAGATAGAGAGCAGAGGAGAAGGGTGGAGCAAATCAAATTACAAATACTAGCATGCATCCCCAGCATTTTCTAGGAATCTCTACAAAGCCAGCATTTGCCAATGCATTGAGTATTATTGTCACATTTAGGCTAATGCACCAAACACTAGTCTCTCACTCTTGAACAGATCTAACACTGTCTACTAAGCTCCAGCTCTTGTCCCATCACTGCAAGGTTGAGTCCCCATTCTTGTTTTACAAGTACTTCAATGGAATGTGCTCCAACGAACTTGCTGCACTTGGGACCCCTCAACGTAAATATCCCCTACAAACCTGACAAGCAGCAAAATCACCCCCTTCATGGTAGAGGTCCTGAGAATAGCTTTTTTCCTTGAATCGTTCACCTGTGAAATGTTCTCCTCCCCGTTTCCCTGACCATACCAACATGCAGAAATTTAAATGTAATGTGAACAAGCATCTCGCTGCACCATTATCCACTCATGATGCTCCTATAAATCTGTATCTTAATCCACAGTAGCCCCTTATGTCTCAGTTGCAGTGTGCCCCCTTGTTTGGGGTGAATTGAAGTAAAAAAAAAAAAAAAAAAGGCTTAGGTCTGATGACCTCAAAAAGATTAAACCTAGACAGTATAGGGAGATGTGTGCTGAACTGGAACTTTGTTGATATGGACACATTGAAAGAATGAATGAGAGCGCTTGAATAAGTTGAAATAGAACAGTTAAGGTAACAGGATCAGTTGGCAAGAGAAGGCCAGGAAAACATGGGATGAAGTGATAAGGATGGATCTAATAAAATGAAGCATATATAAAAACCGTCTAACACATGCCAGCATGTAAAACAGATGTTAAACCGAATATGATGCTGATCATCATCATTGAAGAGTTCATTCCCTTTTTGCCAGTATAATTCAGGGGAGATAAGTTGAATATTGTTTAAGAGAAGTACGTCCTGATTATACTAAGCCAACATTCGTATTAGGCCTTTTCAATTGTATCTCTGAGCTGGAATACAACACATTTATATCATCTTGTATGTAAAATGGAGAAGTCTATTAATCCTGTTAAGTGCAAAAGTCGGATTAATTTTGTGACCATAAAAGTACCTCTTCCTTATGCTGTAAAAAGTGCCTCTTCCTTATGCTGTAAAAAAGTGCCTCTTCCTTATGCTGTAAAAAAGTGCTTCTTCCTTATGCTGTAAAAAAGTGCCTCTTCCTTATGCTGCAAAAAAGTACCTCTCCATTATGCTGTAAAAAAGTGCCTCTTCCTTATGCTGCAAAAAGGTGCCTCTTCCTTATGCTGCAAAAAAGTACCTCTCCATTATGCTACAAAAAAAGTACCTCTCCATTATGCTGCAAAAAAAGTACCTCTTCCTTATGCTACAAAAAAGTACCTCTTCCTTATGCTACAAAAAAGTACCTCTTCCTTATGCTACAAAAAAGTACCTCTTCCTTATGCTACAAAAAAGTACCTCTTCCTTATGCTACAAAAAAGTACCTCTTCCTTATGCTACAAAAAAGTACCTCTTCCTTATGCTACAAAAAAGTACCTCTTCCTTATGCTACAAAAAAGTACCTCTTCATTATGCTGCAAAAAAGTACCTCTTCATTATGCTGCAAAAAAGTACCTCTTCATTATGCTGCAAAAAAGTACCTCTTCATTATGCTGCAAAAAAGTACCTCTTTCATTATACTGCAAAAAAGTACCTCTTCATTATGCTGCAAAAAAGTACCTCTTCGTTATGCTGTAAAAAAGTACCTCTTCGTTATGCTGCAAAAAAGTACCTCTCCATTATGCTGCAAAAAAGTGCCTCTTCATTATGCTGCAAAAAAGTACCTCTCCATTATGCTGCAAAAAAGTGCCTCTTCATTATGCTGCAAAAAAGTACCTCTTCATTATGCTGCAAAAAAGTACCTCTTCCTTATGCTGTAAAAAAGTACCTCTTCCTTTATGCTGCAAAAAAGTGCCTCTTTCTTAGGCTCCAAAAAAGTGCCTCTTTCTTAGGCTCCAAAAAAGTGCCTCTTTCTTAGGCTTCAAAAAAGTGCCTCTTTCTAAGGCTCCAAAAAAGTGATCTTTCTTAGGCTGCAAAAAAGTGTCTCTTTCTTAGGCTGCAAAAAAGTGCGTCTTTCTTAGGCTGCAAAAAGTACCTTTTGTTAGGCTGTAAAAAACTGATATACCCTGAATAAATTCCTAAGGTGTTCAAGGCTCAAATATCCGGTTTAGTTAGGAGTGCCGCGTCATGAACAGAATTGGTATGATAAACTCGTTTTGCAAAATACACAATTTTGACTAATTTAATTTTTTTTTCACATATTTCATCAAGTATCAAATTACAGGGAAAAGAATTAAGCAATTTTAGTGTTAGATATGAAAACCTCCCCCACGCGAAAATTGCCAAAGCAGAAAATATAAATTCCATTTTTGGGGTGGGTAATTTACATCATTACAAGCTTAACCAAATAATTGAATTTTGCAGCGACAGGCTTAATCACATTGACACACTGGTTCCCGTTAGGTCACCGAAGTTGAGTCTGGCCTGTACCAGATTGGTGACCATTTGGAAACATCAGACGCTGTATGTTAAAGGGTGAATGAGTGCTATGCTTAGTTATGGGCAAAAAGCATCTGCAATCTGCAGTGACTAGCATGGTAACTATGGCACCCTCTCAGATTGACAGACACTAAATTGGTGGAAAGTACCAGGGAGGGTTCCTCTTCCAGGAATGATCAAAAACCCTGATGATGAGGATTAATCTTTGTTCTTCCTTCAGCCCTCATTACATTCTTACTAACCACACTTATGTAGACGTCGTATATTTTCAAGTTTAGTTAGTTAACTAAATAAAACCTTATTAAAAGTAATAGTCTCCCATCTGTATTGCTATTATAATCTAAATTTGAAAAACGTGTAACAAGTAAAGTCATCATCATCATCACCATCACCATCATCATCATCATCATCATCATCATCATCATCATCGGTTTAACGTCCATTTTACATGCGACATGTATTGGACGGCTTTAAGAAATTGACTCCCAAACTAACCTATCTCTGGCCAGGTCTTTATTTATCCCTCTTTCTCTCAACTCCATTCTTATCACATCCTCTCATTTTTTTTCCATTGGCCTGTGAACTAAACCTGTTACTGTAACTATTCTACATCTACTAACCCAAGAATTCTCATCCATTTTTTTTCAACATGGCCATACCATCGAAATTTCTTGGACAAACACATAGCACTACTCAGAAAGTCTGTCTCAACGGAATCATTTGTATTTCTCTACAAGCGATAAGAGGCTCAAAATCCTAGAAATCAAATTCTCAGGAATCTCTACAAAGCCAGCATTCGCCCATACATTGAGTATTGTTGCCACATCTAGTCTCTCATATTCGGTTTAACGTCCGTTTTACATGATGGCATCCGTTTGATGGCTTTAAAAATTGACTTCCAAAATAACCTACCTCAGACCAGGTCTTAATTTATCCCTCAGGTCCACTTTTATCACTTCCTCCCAGATTTTCCTCGACCTTCTCCTGTGAACTAAATCTGCTACCTCAACTGTTTTACATCTACTAACCTAAGAGCACTCATCTCTTCTTTTAACATGGCCATACAATCGAAGTCTACTCTTCTGTACACATCTCCTATACAGTCCAAATTTAATTTTCCTCTAAGGTCATCAGATCTAAGCCTGTTTTTAAGACTAGTTTTGTAATTCACATTATTGATTTAGTGGGATGTTTAGTTTTTATGTAGCAGTCATAATATTTTAAAGTGTCTAGCATAGTAATAAACGTTACAAAATTTTTAGCCATTAAGCAATTATACATTTGAATCTTGAATGCGCTCAGAATGTAATCAAATTCTTAACAGTGAAGCTATTAAACTTTTGAATCTTGCACGCTCTTAGAATGTAATCATGCTCTCATGTAACATCTCAATATTTTAGATGCTCATTTTAAGTTGTAAATTACTGGCCGTTATAATAATTAAGAAAATCAACAATAAAGACATATTTTTAAGAAACCTAAACTAACACCACCTGAAGATGATTTGACGAATCAAATGGAAAGTACTCGCAAAAAAGGAAAGAAAATAGAACAAGAAACCCATGGAACTTACAGCAATTTGATCGAAACACTAAATGGACCATTCGGAAAATTGAAAAAAAAAAAAGAAAGTCTTATCAAGCAAAAACACTCCGTGTTATTTAATAATGTTTGCCTAAATGAAAATATGCTGCTTAAATACACACAATATATATATATATATATATATATATATATGAAAAATGTTATTGAACAACATGGAATGCTTCTGCTTAATAAATCTTTCATTTTTTTATTTTTCATATGGTCTATCGAGTATTTTTGTGAAATTATTGTATGTAGGATCCGTAGGTTTTATGTTCCATTCTTCGCGAGTACTTTTGATTGATTTTTATCAATTATTTTCAGGTGGGGAATTAGTCTGGTGTGTTCACATCTGCTGAGTGCGTTGGACGGTGTGGTAACATATGGCATTTTAAATGAACGTATTGGTGTATGACGCCGTATGCGGTACGTGATCACATGAGAGCCGCTCTACTTAAGATATCCCCAAATTTTTTAGCAATTCTATTTTTCAAAATTATATTTATGTACAAAAATTCATTGGAATAACACAAGAAGTTGGTAAAAAACAAAAAAAACAAAACATTTGCTTAGTAGAACCCTCCCAACCCTTTCTAAATAATAGACCACCCACTGTTTTCTGGTTTGTTCAGAACCGAAAACAAGTAGGTCAATCTCTAAATGGGAGTGGGGTTTAAGTAGGAAAAAAGACAACGAAGGATGGAGTTTTGGAAATGGGTGGTTTCCTTTCAAAATAAATGCACTTTGGGAGAGGCAGAGGACAAAAAAATTAAAAGTGTGGAGTGGACATCTTGGAGGATTTCTATTTCCGGGAGGGGGGGTTAACTCATTCACTTGACTAGCTAAGAGGCTAAACTTACCCGAAGAGCTGGGGTCCGACAAGACCAGGAACTATTTGCACCATGCTCAGGCAGGGAACATATATTCATACTTAACCCCTTTTCGTACGCACAAGCTCGCTACTTTTATCCACCTTTTTTTCAAAAACCAAGGAATGTAATCTTTCTCTATCACATCTGATCTTGACCTTCAGCTGGTGCTTGGAGAAAGCGAAAAGATCCTGATCAGCAAAAGACTCAACTCCTTGGTCATCTCTCAGACGCAACGTTCACACCACCATTCGCACTATGGCCAGGGTCGCGAGAAATGCTATTTGTTTCTTCCTGTTCCATGGCGGCCTGACATTGTTGATTACGTAGGATATGTTTAGCAGCATAGGATGCTCGGGATCGATACGAGCTATCACCTCATTGACATACCCCAGAACCGCCGGAGTTCACGACATCAAAAGAAGGTGTGATTGGGAATTTCTTCTTCAAGCATGTCACAGCAGGGACACTCAGGTGAGTCCTCCATTTTGGAACTGTGTTGTATGGCATTGAGGGGATAACGTGTTCCGGGTAAATCACCAGAGAGAACTCAGAGTTGTTGAGATGACTCGTACCTGGTACATAACTCCATTTGGAGGGTATCTCCTCCTCCGACTACCCGAACTGCTTGACGAACGAATCGTCAGCTGTTTTTCCCCCTCACTAATCTCCTGTGGAGTTCCTTCCTAGAAGACCGAGAAAGGTCACTGGACTGAGGAAACTTTTTGAGTGCGGCTCGGAACACTCTGAAAAAGTTTGATGACGGCTCTCAACTGAATGATCGAGAATGGCGCTATTAACCACGGAGTTCCACACAGATTCCTCTGTCAAAGTTTGACTCAGGAAAGCCAGTCTCACAGCATATCGATGACACGTCAAGTCGGGCATCCCCAAGCTTCCTCCACACGGATGTTGAATACAGACCTGTCTGCAAACCCAGTGCCTTTTTCTATCCCAGAGATGCCGGGAAGTGGCGGAAGACCTTTAGCAGTTCACCGGCAGGGGAAGTACAGCCAGTCTTTAGAAGCCAAGTGTTAACTGATTCTTCGAGCTGTGACTGTACGTCCGACCAATTCCTTTCGAGCTAGAAGCCTGGTCTGAACACCATACCAAGGATTCGAACCAGGCCATCTGTCCAGCAGAAAAAAGCCGGAAGGTGGTGTCAATGCTCCAGGCCCCGAACCACAGGTCGACTGACTGGCTGCAGTGTATTTTGGTATCTGTGATCGTTTCGTAATGTGTGAGCGCTTCTGTCTCCATCTCGATGTCTCAGAAACACAACACTAAGACGATGATGTCATCGGCGAACACAGAAACCCTGGCTCGCGCTTCGCTAGGCAAAGCAATTCTGCGTAGGACTGAACTTGCCTCCCCGCTTCTTAGCTTGCGCAGTAGATGCTCCAACGCAAGGATGCAGAATAAGGATGATAGCGGACAGCCCTGATGCACCGACCGAGAGATAGTGAAAGATTGCAAACGCTTTCCATTTAACTGTACCACTGCTGTCAGCGAGCGATACAGCATGGAGATCCATTTGCAGAAGTCCGGTTTAAAACCGGCGGTCTCTAAAACAGATGCCAGGAAGCGATGTTCGACCTTGTTGAAAGCTTTGGACTGACCCAAGTTGATCAGCGTGGCCTTCATGTTGTCTTATATCCCCTCTAGGATCGTACGAATCAGATGCAAGTTCTGGATCGATCTCCCTTGCACAGCATAGTTCTGCTAGAGTTGGATCAATTCTTAAATAACACCTTGCAACCGGTCTGATAAGATCTTGGATAAAATCTTTAACTCTGTGTTTAGCAAAGTTATGAGCCTGTAATCGTATAGTTCCTCCCCATCATGCCTGTCCCGCTTCTTCAGCAATGTGATCCATCCCTTGTTGGCTTGACCCGTGATAGAACCCTCGTTATACCAATGATTGAACATATCCGTCAGAATCGGTACAAACATGTGCAACAGCCTCAAATACAATTCGTAGAGCAGATCATCAAGTCTGAGCGATTTGTTGCAGCCGACCTGCTTCAACACAGCCAAGACCTTGCACTCTGTAACCCTGTCTTCACAGCTAACTGCTTTAGCCGCATCGAGATGGGAAGAGTCAACCAAATAGTTGGCAAACCCTTGTACTGGGAAGTTGGGCAGTTGGGTGAAGCACTCCTAGCCAAAAGGTCAAGGAACCATAAAAATAATATTTTTTCATGGCTAGACTAAATAAAAAAAAATGATTTAATCTATTATTGCATTATCTTTTAATAGGGGTAGTATCTGTTCTTTTGTCATAAGACCTTCCTCCCAAGAATTACATCCTCCATTTTTAAAGGAGGTGGGAGTAATTCTCCCAGGTATTACATCCTTTTTTGGGGGGAGGGGGGTAAGGTAGTATCTGTTCTGTTGTGATGAGACCATCTTCGCAGGGACTACCTTCTCCTTTTTTGGAGTGTGGAGAAGTATATGTTCTGTTGCCATGATACCATACTCACAGGCATTACCTTCTCCTATTATGGAGTGATCCTCCCAGGTATTACCTTTGGAGGGCAATATAGTATATGTTCGTTCCTCATGATACCACCCTTCCATGATTATCTTCTCCGTTTGGGGCGGGGGTAGTGTAATATCTGTTCTGTTGTCATGATATAATCCTCACAGGCATTAACTCCTCCTTTTGAAGGAGGACGCCTTCGCCATGATACAATCCTCTCAGTCATTACCTCCTTCTTTGGGAGTCAGTGGAGTATATGTTCGTTCACTATGATATTATCTTACCAGGCTAGCAAAAATATGCGATCGGAGGAAGAAAATATTTGCAAGTGAAACGAGTTCGTGCCTCATGACCGTCTGCAATTATCACTTCCGACACTGAAGAGAGCAATTAGCTCGAAACGACGTCGTCTGTAGGTAAATATAATTGAATATTTGTTGATAAAGGGGTTTAATAATAATATTTAAGTAAAATTAAAGTTGAGCACAATTAAGAGATATTTAGAAATAGACATCCACTTAGCTATAAAGCAAGACTCAGAGTAAGCTCGTTGAGTTCTCCAGTCTGTCTTAATGTTTATGCTGTAACGGCATAAATATATCTTAAATTCTCTGTACTACATGATAATTTGAAATGGCCGTGAGGGTAGGGTGAAAGTGTGCAGACCCAAAAGTGTTCACGTCTCATATCCATCTGAAATTATCACTTCCGACACGGAAGAAAACAATTAGCTCGAAACAACGTCATCTATAGGTAAATGTAATTTAATATTTGTTTATAAAATATATATATATATATATATATATATATATATATATATATTAGTATTTCATGTATCCACATAAAATTTTATAAGGAGATATAATTTTTTATGTATCAATTTTCAGTATTTACTTCAACAGTGCTCAATACGTAAGTAGAGCTAGGTAGTAAGCCATGAAAATATATTTATGGCAATTAAGCTACACAGAGGCTCCCGCGTTTCATCCCAGGGGGTAATCTTCAGGCTACATTTTAGCCTGAAGATTTCCCTTGGGGATGAAACGCGGGAGCCTCTGTGTAGCTTAATTGCCATAAATATATTTTCAAGACTTACTATATATATATATATATATATATATATATATATATATATATATATATATAAAAATAAATAATTGGGTGTGCATATGCTTCGGCTTTAACCAAAGAAAATATTCGGTTATCTTGATCATGAAGCTGATGCCAGTCACCCTCTTAAACATGGATAATATCTGAAGAAGGTTAAAGAATAGAAGTCAAAATCTCCAAACCTAACAAATATATCAGCCTGTATGTATATCAAAAATGAGTTAAAATGAAAGAAAAAAAAGCCTTAAGTAAAAAGAATGAAAATAACAAAACAATTAAAAGGACTGTAGCAGAGAGATTAGGAATTAAAGGAGATAGTGTATGCATTGACCAACTAAATGTTTACGTCTACACTAAAAATATTTTTATGTCGCATTCTCGTCTGAGTTAGTATGGAGAAATGAGGACAGTAAGGAAGGAGATGTGTGATGGGAGAAAATGAGGAGGAAATGAAGCAATAATAATTTGTCATGTAGATTAGTAAATTTTCCGTTTAATTTATTTTTATTTTCATTTTTTTCTTTCACTTTTCATTTTACTTTCTTTTCTTGTTCATTTTTTCCTTATTTTCATCCATTTTTTTCATGTTTCTTTGACTTTTATTTTTATTTATTTATTTTTTACACTTCATTCACCCCAAACAAGGCAAGTTGCCACTGTAGACGTAAGGGGCTACTGAGAATCAGGATGAAAGTTTTTGGGGGTCATCCTAAATTGGGAACTGTGCAGTTATATGCTTGTTCACATTAGTTTTAAATTTCTGCATGTCGATACAGTCAGGGAAACAGAGAGCAGGGAGGGAGCTCCAAAGGCCGGCAGCTCGAGGAAAGAAGCTATTGAAGTAGAAGGCTCTTCGGCATCTGGGGACCTCCACAGTGAATGGATGGGATTTAGCTGATTGTCGGGTTGGTTGAGTGTATCTACGTCGAGGGAGCACAGGAGCAGCAAGTTCATCAGAGCACATTCCATTGAAGCACTTGTAAAACAAGCAAAAGGATTTCTTTCATTTTAAAATTTTTTCTTTCTCTTTGTTTTTTTTTTTTCAGGTATCTTTGACTTTTTTCTTTGTTTCAGTCTTTCCTTTTTTCGTTCTTTTCTTTTTTATGTTCCTTTTTTTATTTTCACTTTGTTTCTTTTATTTTTGTTCTTTTCATTCATTTTTTCATTTTTTCTTTTCTTTTTTATCTTTCTTTCGCTTAGTTTGTTTTACTTTTGTTTCTTTATTTTTTCATATTTTTTTCATTCTTTTCTTTTTTATTCCTTTTCTTTTTTCCATTCATTTTTTCATGTTCTTTCATTTTCTTTTTCTTTCCCTTTGTTCTTTTTATTTTTCCCGTATTTCTTATATTCATGTTTCTTTCAGTTTTTTTTTTTTTTTCGTTCATTTTTTTTTTCAAGTTTCTTTCATTTTTCTTCATTTTTCTTTCATTATTATTTTACTTTTCTTTCGGTTTGTCTCTTCCAGTTTTTTTAAAGTTTTTTTTTTACATTTTAAAAATACAAATATGCTGATTTACATAATTGATAGCAATGAAAGATGTGTGTGCCTGTCTGAGTATTTGTTTCCTACTTTTAGAATAGGAATGTGAAAATTCGTAGCATGCCATGAAATTTGATGCCTATACAGATTGACATAAGTGAAGACACGAACTGGAGTTCCACTCCTCTTATTAACAAGAAGAACAAAAATGTCTGTAATTTCTTCATTTAATATTGAGCAGAGAAAGACTGGTTGCACAACTAAAGCTTAAGTCTAGTCCACCCTACTATTTAATCAGTTTAGCTGGAGAGATGATATATGGATTAAAATTCCCTACAGTATTATTGAAATGATGCAGTAACCCTGACATGCCGACCCCATAGTTCGTACCTCTGTCTATTAGAAATAATTAAGAAGTTAAAATGATATATAGAAGTGAAATTGGCAGGTGAAGGTTGAGGACATGCGTTGCATAGGGAAAAATGAGAATGATACGATGGATGTATAATGTGAGTCTTAGACAGACTTAGATCTGATGACTTAAGTGAAAGATTAAATCTGGACAGTATAGGAAGATGTGTACAGAAGAGTAGACTTCGATAGTATGGCCATGTTGAATGAATAGATGAGTATTCTTCAGTCAATAGATGTAAAACAGTTGAGGTAGCAGGTTTAGTTCACAGTAGAAGGTTGCGGAAAATCTGGGAGGAAGTGATAAAAGTGGACCTGAGGGATAAATAAAGACCTGGACGGAAGTAAGTTACTTCGGAAGTCAATTTTTTAAAGCTATCAAACGGATGCCAGCATGTAAAACGGACGTTAAATCGAATATGATGATGATGAGGAGGAAATTTGACGTACTTAACGTCTGATTTCTAGGATTCTGAGCCCCTTATCGCTTGTAGAGAAATGCTAATGATTCCGTTAAGACAGACTTTCTGAGTAGTGATATGTGTTTGTCCAAGAAATTTCAATAGTATGGCCATGTTGAAAAAAATGGATGAGAATTCTTGGGTTAGTAGATGTAGAATAGTTGAAGTCACAGGTTCAGTTCACAGGAGAAGGCAAATGAAAAGAAATGAGACGAAGTGATAAGAATGGAGTTGAGAGAAAGAGGGATAAATAAAGACCTGCCAGAGATATGTTAGTTTGGAAGTCAATTTCTTAAAGCCGTCCAATACATGTCGCATGTAAAATGATGATGATGATGATGATGATTAGGAAATTTGATGTACTTACCGTCTGATTTCTAGGATTCTGAGCCCCTTATTGCTTGTAGAGAAATATGAATGATTCCGTTGAGACAGACTTTCTGAGTAGTGCTATGTGTTTGTCCAAGCGAGAGACCGCCGTCATATGATGTCCAATATGAATAGAATTGCTTATATCTACACGGTTTTCTCTCTAACAGCTGCATTACATGGTCGGCATAAAATAGGTCTTCAGCATTGTTCATATAATTGGTTCATTTTCTCACATACAACTAAAAGAGTTACACTATCCAACTTCATTGAATGCTCTTAGTGCAAAGTATGGGTCCACAAAAAGTGTATTTACATTTTATTTTATTCACCCCAAACAAGACATATTGCATTGAAGGCGTTAGGAGCTACTCTGATTAAAGGTCAGATTTATAGGGGCATCCTAAATGGGGAGTTGTGCAGCAAGATGTTCGTTCACATTACATTTAAATTTCTGCATATTGGTACAGTCAGGAGAGCAGGGAATTTGAAAGGCAATTGGTCCGAGGAAAGAAGCTATTAGAGTAGAAAGTTTTCCGGCATCTGGGGACTTATGCAGTGAAGAGGTGTGATTTTGCTGTAGTCAGGGTGTTCGAGAGTCTTTATGTAGAGAGGGTACGAGTGAAGTATGTTCGTTCTAGCACATTTCATGGAAGTACTTATAAAATAAGCACAAGGATGCAACATTGCTGCGATGAGATAGGGGCTGGAGCTGGGCAAACAGTATGGGATCTATGAGACTTTTTTTTGCACCCTATCTAAGCGTTGGGAAGTTTATCAAAGCAAACATTAATTTTCAGCTTAAATGAGCTACTGTAATAGGAGTCAGATTTTTTTTAGGGGGGGGGGTAACCTTGGTGGGGCACTGGGCAGCGGGATGTTTTTTCGCATTGTACTATTGTAATCAAACGCAACCAAACTTCAGATTAGAAAAAAAAGTAATGGAAAATATTGTACACAGATACATATCCCCAATTGACAATAATAATAAAATTAGACTCATTATATACTATAAGCAGTTTAAGACTCAAAACCCAAAATCTTGTAGTAAAAGAGAACTCCTTCCCAACCCCTCAAAAACATTAGAAAGAACCAATGTTATTTATAAGTTTAAATGCCCTTTGGGAGAATGTAACTCCTATAGTAATAAAGCTGATAGCAACATTGGTTTTGCCATCACTACCCTATCCCACCGCCTCACCATGCATCTTGTAAACTCTAACTCAATTTACCAACACCTACAAAAACATAACTGCTCTTCATCTGATTTAAGACAAATTTCTGCATGCTTGTACAGTCAGGGAAACAGGTTACAGGGAATGAATTGCAAAGACAAGGGGTCTGAAAAAAGAAGCTATCAGAGTAGAAAATTTTCCGGCATCTAGGGACCTCTACAGTAAATTGGGTGGGATTTTACTACTAGTTGGCTGGGTTGGGAGTATTTACGTTGAGAGAGTACAAGTGCAGTAAGTGCTTCCATAGAAGTACTTGTAAAACAAGCACAAAGAGGCAACGATGCGACAGGGGCTGGAGCTTGGCAGACAGTGTGGGACCTATTAAATTATTTTTTGCTCCCTTTCCAAGACGGAGAGGCTAGTGTTTGGTGAACCAGCACGACGCATCTGGCAACAATACTCCATGCATGGTCGAATGGTAGCTTTCTAGCAATATAGGATACTGGCAGATCTCTGAAGTTTTCTAGACTAGTAGAGAGAGCCTACCTTTTTTGCAGCAGACTTGGCAGCATCTTCTATGTACTCATTCCAACTCATGTTGACTGTGGTCTTACTGGGTAGTTGATCTGGATTATGTTTGTTGCAGATGTCAGGGTGTTGCCCGCCCAATCGATGGTCGAACTTTGGCACATGTGGATGTAGATGATGCCTCACATGATGTTGAAGCTACATTCTGCTACTTGGGTGAAATGTTGAATGATGGTGGGGAAGGTTCAGAAAGCTGCTGCCAATACTGACTTCTCGGCACATTTACTTCAAGATTTGGGACAAAGTCTTTTCAGCCTGTGTTTGTTATGCCATCTTGCATCACAGTAAGACATGGGCCCAAAACACTCCTGATCTGTAATGGCTTTAGCATAATGATCCATGATGAGGTGGATGTGCCACTGTAAACTAGAGAAAAAGATCCCTTAAACCATGCTTCATTAAAATCTTGGGATTGGTGAAATTATGGATGTCATACGTGTTCGGCCTCTCAGGTGATTTAGTCATGTACAGTTGTTACATTTCTGTTTACCTCAATCTGTGGGTACCAGGGTTTCGTCTATGCCGCTTCGTTGCTGTTATTAAACTCACCATTGAACGATAACGTGTGGATGTTGGTCTGGTTTTAGAAGTTTTATTTAAACATAAAACAAAAGACAGAGATTGAATGGTTTGTACAGGAGAAAGAGAATGAAGGAACTAAAGAGAGATATCGTCGGGCCATTTTGGGCTACTGCTCCCCTTCCTCTGGCTCCCTACCTACTGGCAGTTGACCGGCGCTTTTTACGTCTGCTTCTGTTGGTAGGTCAGGTACAAGAGACAGAAAAAGCCCTGAACAGACGTGACGTCATTTCCGACTTCCGCTTTCACTGCCAACATAAAAAATGTAACTGCATATTTTTTTTCTAAAACTATTCGAAAGAAATTCAAAATGTGTTTTATGAATTAAAAATTAATTACTAAAATGTTTTTATTAATTTTGGTTGCATATTTTAACTTATATTTTAATGTAATGTAGAAGTTAAGTAGATTCTTTTACTATATAAAAACTTATAAGTATTATTATTGTAGATGAAAATATTCAGCTAATTCCCCCCCCCCCCCTAAAAATTGACATTCTAGTTTTTTTAGCCGATTGTGTGTGAACACTCTGAAAAGCTTAATGGGAAGAAAAAAATCAATTCTTTTAGAATTCAGAGTGGTGGGGGATCAGTTTCACATGTGAATTTGATGTAGAATGAACCCCCATTTCTAGTCCATTCTAATGTTTTAGAGCAGTTCAATCAATTTGCTATGAGAGATGAATTCTGTGCGTTTGTTATTTTTGGGGGGGTACCAACTTTTTAAAGCGATTACGTGTGGTTTTATGATCTTTCTAGTTGGACTTAGAGTTAGTGGTAAAAAATTTAATTAGGAAATTGATTATTAAGTACTTGTTTTATATTTTTTTAATTCACTGAATTAAAAAATATAAAACAAGTACTTATTAATAATGAATTCCCTAATTGTATTGTCGATGAACAAATAAAATCAATGATTGGAAACTTAAAGAAACACCACTACAAATAATAGTAATATTCAACATCACAACTCAAACAATATTAACATATACTATTGTAATCAAACGCAACCAAACTTCAGATTAAAAAAAAAAGCCATGGAAAATATTGTACACAGATACATATCCCCAATTGACAATAATAATAAAATTAGACTCATTATATACTATAAGCAGTTTAAGACCCAAAACCCAAAATCTTGTAGTAAAAAAAGAACTCCTTCCCAACCCCTCAAAAACATTAGAAAGAACCAATGTTATAAGTTTAAAGCCCCTTTGGGAGAATGTAACTCCTATAGTAATAAAGCTGATAGCAACATTGGTTTTGCAATCACTACCCTATCCCACCGCCTCACCATGCATCTTGTAAACTCTAGCTCAATTTACCAACACCTACAAAAACATAACTGCTCTTCATCTGATTTAAGACAGATTCTATTTAATAACACTAAAATAATACATTCCGAAACCAATTTTGAAAAATTTAAAATACTGGAAATTATCTACATAAAAACACAACCACCTACAAATAATAACATCACGTATTAAACCAGTGGCAACATTTTAAAATGCTTAACGTAATATGATTTCGTTCTGTGATGCTACTCCAGCGTCGCTGAATTTAAATTGTCAACGATTTTCCTGAAACCATGTAAGAACGTTCTCTTATGTGTGCGTCTGTCTCTCCGCTATCTTTTAAAATTTTCTTTTTTCTCCAGCTTTTTTGTCCATTTGCTTTTGACACATGAGGGTGATTCGACGAAGAATCTGAGACGTTCATGATACCTATGGAACATATCTTAATTGTTTTGATTTTAACACAAAAAAAAACATTAAAAAAATTGAAAAAATAAAAAAAGTATAATTAAACAGACAAATTCTGTTATTTTACACAATGTTTGCATAAATGAAAAAATGCTGCCTAAATACACACACACACACACACTATATATATATTTTAACATAGTTCAGCCCTAACAAGGCAGGCCGCCACTGTAGACGTAAGGGGCTACTGAGAAAAAGGGTGAAAGTTTGGGGGGGGGGGGTCAACCTAAATTGGGAGCTGTGCAGCGAGATGTCTGTTTACATTAGTTTTAAATGTCTGCATGTCAGTACCGTCAGGAAAACAGGGAGCAGGGAGGGAGTTCCAGAGTCCAGCAGCACGAGGAAAGAAGCTTTTGGAGTAGAAAGTTCTTCGGCATCTGGGGACCTCCACACATATTTGATTAAACAACACAATTCCTCGGAAATATTTCTGTCGAACTCTGGAAATATTCCCAAGTTCGAAAAGATACACCTGAAGAAGGTTGAAGGTTACAGCGGCCGAAACGTTGTGAGAATAACACTCAAGACGAGAACAGTAGTCCGAATAACCCACACTATACAAATTATCAATCCTCATCTAAAAAAAATTCAGAAACATAAAATACAATTTCTATTTGTTTGTTTTTTATCCATCCTTTCGAGTTGGCGAACCAACGATCTAATGTTCTTCTCGAGTGTGAACAGGAACTCGCCACATCTGCAAACGTTTTTGACTCTCATGAGTTTTTGTTAGACACGTGATGAGTTGTAAAATTTAAATTGGTGAATTTATTGGGAAAATCGATTAAAACCGTTTTAAAAGCATTTTAGTATAGTCTCCCCCCCCCTATCGTACCGAGCTTGGTTGATGATGGGGTTGTTTGCTCGAATGTGTAAGGCTTCGATGATGGGGAGGTGCAGGTTGCATTTTGAGACGGCGAGGATGGCAGTGTTTTTTTTATTAATGTTTCTGAAATCTTTGTTGGGGATGTCGTGTGCTACCAGAAGTTGATAAATGGAGCTAGGAGGAGAGGAGACGTGTCACGCGGCAATTGATACTTATTCTAGTCATGCCACCATCAACCAAGCTCGATACGATTCTTTGAATATATATTCTTTTAATATAAGTTTTTTAATTTTTTATTTTGTTTTAATCTCTTAAAAGTCTTACAATTTATACTCTTATAAATTTATACTCTTACGTTTTTTTTTTAGATTTTCTTGAGATATTAATTTAGTTTTTATATTTTTAACGATTAAACTCTAACTTTAAAATTTTTTACAATTATTTTGCGATATCTTGACTCCTCTTTATTTTTCCAACCCTTATTTTTCTTCCTCTCTCCTTCTCCCACAGATATCTCTCTACTATCTCTCTATCTATCTTAATATATCTCCCCCTCCCTCCTCAATGTTCCACCTCCTCCGCTTGTATTGACATTATGCTCCTTTATTCCTTCACACCCCCAGACATTTTTAATATAATTTAAATTTTTTATCGTATTTTTCCCTTTTTCACCATCTCTTTCCCCTTTTTCCTGCCCGTATATATTTATTCTTTTCTCTTTTTCTTTTCGTTCTTTTCTTCCACTCTTTGTTTCTACCCTTTTCTATTATTCTATTTCTTTTTTTCTTTGTTATTCTATTTCTATAATTTTATAATTTATTTGAATTACTTCATTTTGATTTTGTCCATTGGACGGATAGTCATTTTTCGCTCTACCATGGAAGCATATAATCGGCAATGGATTTTTTGTTTTTTGATCTTTTTTTTTACGAACTTTCTCGCTAGATATTACGTGTTTTTTTTGTTTGTTGGGGGGGGGGGGGAGTCATTTTATTATCAATTGAGTTTTATCTTGGATTTGAACCCTTTCATTTTTCAGACTTAGAACGTTAACTGCTCAGATTCTATGGATTACATCCCAATCTATACCTTCTATTTTATTAAACAGTAATACAAATTTTACTGATTTATTCTTCTGATTTTCCTCTAATTTTAAAAGCTTATTTTTGAAAATTCGTGGATTAATGTAAAGAAATTTTTTTTTATATTCCTTGTTTTAATTATTGTATTTTATCCAATTTTTATTTTCATCATTCATTTTCATCATTCATTTTCATATCTCTCTCTCTCTCTCTCTCTCTCTCTCTCTCTCTATATATATATATATATATATATATATATATATATATATATATATATATATATATACACAATTATTAGTGATATTGATAAATACTATTGGTACCCGCCGGAATTCCACAGTTGTACCATTTATCTGTTCTATATTGCTGCTGTGTTTAAACATATTTCCATTCTATGCATGGACGGCAGCACCGGGGAGGGGGGGGCAGAAGGGCTCAAGCCCCCTCACTTTTTAACTTGGGCCCCCCCCACTTTACGGTCATCAATAATTAAGTTGATATGCATGTGTTTAACCGCCCCCCACACTTTTATGAGCACCCCCCCACAATTTTATAACTGTCCCGCCGGCCCTGCTATGGATGTCCGGCATAAATGCAGACCCACAATATTATTGTACCACCTATGTTCAGAATTAAACATACGTATCTAAATACTCTGATTAATGTAGTTTCAGAATATTTCTGGTTATGACGGTCTGTCTCCAAAACCCTTGAAGGAGTTTGTGATGTAGTCCCATTCTATGGACGTCCGGCGCGAACGGAAACCCCACAATATTATTGTACCATCTTTGGACAGAACAGATACTACACTTTAATTCTTGTTCGAAGGCCAAGTAAGTGTGTTTTAGTTCAAGCTTTAAATCAGATGAAATTAAAAACTACATTTTTTTTTTGTATCTTTGGCAATCGAGTAATCCCATTTTTTAAAAAAAGGTGTAGAGGATGATAACGTACGTACGAACATGAAATTGCCTTAGCGTGTTATTACTAATAAATATAGAAACGAGTGCTCAATATTGGTGGAGTGAACAGTCTATGACAACTAGTAGTTTATTTTCTTGTGTTCTTCAAACCATGTGATTAAAGCCCATGTATGTACTGTAAATGTTATGGGAATTAAACATCCAGTTTTAACTGGTTAATTGATTTGTTTATGTTCGCATAGTTTATTTTATTGATTCTGATGCTATGGTCACTTTACAATATGGACGTTATAATATCTCGGCCAACATAAGACTTTTTCCCCCTCCATTACAGACAGAAGTCATTGTACCTACCCTCCTTCTTTTTTATTTCTAAGTTTTGATTCAGATCATATTCGGTACAGTTCATTTGTTCTTTGTCTTTGAATTTGTTCTTTTGAGGAAAAGGTAATACCTACAACAGGCCTGCCAGCTATGTAACTGGTGTATCTTGTTGAGTTTCACGGCATGTCAAACATCGTTGGGTTACTTCATGGCGAAAATTGTACATGTTTTATTCTGACTATATTGTTTGAAGAAACAACAAAAAAAATGCAAAGAAGAACAAATAAATGAACAAATCATGGAAAATTAAAAAAAAGGCTGTTTAAAATAAAAGTTGCAAAATAAACTATGCAAACTGAAGAAAAACAACCGATTTAAACCGGATGTTCCATCCCATAAAAACTCATCCCAATGTATATAATGCACGTGACAGTTAATCACAGAGTCTGAACGTACTCTTAGTTGTTGACCACATGTCTTCAAACTTACGTCTGTATATGTAAAGTTAAGTATGTGTATATATTTATATCTATATATATTTCTATGTACATGGTAATCTCCTGAACTAATGAACCGATCATTATAAATTTTGAAATATATATTCTCGGCAACACAGTGAGTAACATGGATACATTAGTTGTAAATTTTCCAATTTATGGGATGCTCCTACCCAAACTAGCACCCTTCCCTAAAAAACTATTAAAATAAGTTAGATACAAAGTAATTAATAGAGAAAAGAATTGCTCTACATCAAATTTTGAGTTATAATCAGTAATGCATTTGTAAAAGGATCAGTGCGCGCGTTTGAGTATTAATAACATGTATGTGCTTTGGTAAAATCCGAAACTATTGAATGTATCATTATGAATTATGGAATATGTATTCTAGACAACAGGATATGCAACGTGGGCACATTTAAAAAACAAAAAAACTATACCATTTGGGCTGGTGCCACCGAAATCATACCATACCCCCCCTAAAAAAAATAAAGAAAAAAAAATTAGGTTTAGTCACGCTGATGAGTCGTATAATAACGAAACATGTGCCCGTGGATAATTATATTAAAAAAAATATGTATATAGAAAAGTATTATATACATATATATATATATATTTATATATAGAGATATGTGTGTGTATAGCTGAACGTCTCTTGGTAAAATCGTCCTAGATTAATAAAGTTTTGGCATATTTGAAGGTTTACAAAACTTAAATGTTAACCACATCCGCAACTTCAAACACTCCTAAAGGATGTATGAAGAACACACATAGACGCTTGTGTGTGTGTAGGGGGCGGATTGAAAGAACACAAGCATCGTTTATAACGACCACTTTTAGATGATGACACATTGTAGAAAGAATAATTCTCGTATTTTATTATTTTCTAAATGATATACAGTATTGAACAAATCCTCTGCTCTATAATGAAGCCCGATTTATATATATATATATATATATATATATATATATATATATATATATATATATATATATATATACGACCGTATGCCAAATAATTGTTGTTTAAATTCTTTGAACTGATATAGATAATGTTATATATATATATATATATATATATATATATATATATATACGCTGATTCTGTTATTGTTTTTTTCTGGCGATAGTCGACCGGTGTTTACCGGTGCGTTTTTATTATTTGTCGCTACCATGAACGGTTTATTTATGTATATATATATACAAAAATTAGTTTATAAATTAATTAAAAAAATAAATAAAAAATATATATGATGTTGTTCCCTTTTGACTTCTGTATGTGATTATATTATAAGGAGGCGCTGATGAAAATACTTTTTGGAATCATCTAAAGTATAATACAAAATAAAATTTTTCAAATTGTTTTTGAAACGATTGTACGCTAAATATTCGTTGTTTGAATTCTTGGAACTGGCATAAATAATGTTCTACCTTTTTTTTTTATCTCAACTTACCTTATCTATCTATCTATCTATATATATATATATATATATATATATATATATATATTATATATACTAGCAAAACCTACCCGTCCTCCAGGCAGCAATTAATTAGGATGGGAGGCCGTAGCAGTCACCAATGCGCTCATTCATCAAACAACTGCGCAGACCCACATGTGTAGCAGTCACCAATGCGCTCATTCATCAAACAACTGCGCAGACCCACATGTGCAGCAGTCACCAATGTGCTCATTCATCAAACAACCGCACAGACCCACATGTGCAGCAGTCACCAATGCGCTCATTCATCAAACAACTGCGCAGACCCACATGTGTAGCAGTCACCAATGCGCTCATTCATCAAACAACTGCGCAGACCCACATGTGCAGCAGTCACCAATGCGCTCATTCATCAAACAACTGCGCAGACCCACATGTGTAGCAGTCACCAATGTGCTCATTCATCAAACAACCGCACAGACCCACATGTGCAGCAGTCACCAATGCGCTCATTCATCAAACAACTGCGCAGACCCACATGTGTAGCAGTCACCAATGTGCTCATTCATCAAACAACCGCACAGACCCACATGTGCAGCAGTCACCAATGCGCTCATTCATCAAACAACTGCGCAGACCCACATGTGTAGCAGTCACCAATGTGCTCATTCATCAAACAACCGCACAGACCCACATGTGCAGCAGTCACCAATGCGCTCATTCATCAAACAACTGCGCAGACCCACATGTGTAGCAGTCACCAATGTGCTCATTCATCAAACAACCGCACAGACCCACATGTGCAGCAGTCACCAATGCGCTCATTCATCAAACAACTGCGCAGACCCACATGTGTAGCAGTCACCAATGTGCTCATTCATCAAACAACCGCACAGACCCACATGTGCAGCAGTCACCAATGCGCTCATTCATCAAACAACTGCGCAGACCCACATGTGTAGCAGTCACCAATGTGCTCATTCATCAAACAACCGCACAGACCCACATGTGCAGCAGTCACCAATGCGCTCATTCATCAAACAACTGCGCAGACCCACATGTGTAGCAGTCACCAATGTGCTCATTCATCAAACAACCGCACAGACCCACATGTGCAGCAGTCACCAATGCGCTCATTCATCAAACAACTGCGCAGACCCACATGTGTAGCAGTCATCAATGTGCTCATTCATCAAACAACTGCGCAGACCCAAATGCGCTCACTCATCAAACAACCGTGCAGACCCACATGTGTAGCAGTCACCAATGTGCTCATTCATCAAACAATTGTGCACGACCCCGCATGCGCTCATTCATCAACAACTGCGCAGACCCACCTGCGCTCACTCATCAACAACCACAGAGAATTACAGGACTCCAGATGCATAGAACCCCATCAGACGCCATCAGGATACAGACCAAACCTGATCCCGAGACGATCGACACGAGGCCAACTTCCCGCACGTTTTAAAGACTTCATCATGAAATGATTCCCTTCACACGCGCGACTCTAATCGTGCCGGACAATTCAAATGGAAATGAGATCTGGGAGAGCTGTTATGTTTTTAGATCTCGTTTTGATTTGAAGACGCCGTCGTGCTGTCGGCGCGTGTTGCCGTGACGACAGCTACCCAGGTGGGCTTTGTGTGCGTGATTCCCGACTGCTTGAAAGTGGAATCGGCTGCATTGGGACTCGTTCTGTAATCGCTGTGATGGCACAAAAGTCGGAGCACATGATCATACTTGTTACCATAGCAATTACATGTGGATTGCTCATGTGCCATGCTCACTGTGGCAAAAAGTATGTCCCAAAAGAAACACAATTTTCTGAATCATGGGGCCATCTTTCATCTGAAGACATATGTCTATTACTACGTCTGCCACTTTTCTATAAATAGTGGGGTCAAGCAACAGGCAGGCAGAGGGACCGCTAGCCACCGAACCCGCGGCTGCTACGATTAGCATCGCGGCCGCTCCGCCCCGACCATCAGCGCTGTTTCTACTAACGACAACAACAACAGTCATCGCTGTGTCTACTCCTACCAACAACAACAGTCATGACTGCGTCTACTCCTACCAACAACAGCAATCATCGCTGTGTCTACTCCTACCAACAACGACAACAACAGTCATCGCTGTGTCTACTCCTACCAAGAACAACAACAAGTGCCGCCGCTGCTCCATCACTACCACCAACAACAACGACGACAATTCTTGGTAATTTCCTTCCGTTTGTTTGGAAAATAAATGATTGAATTGTTATAATTTCCATCCTGTGTTGTCTATTCCTTTCTGCTTGCCACCATATGCTTTAATAATATAACAAACCCTAGAATGGTTCGAAAATGGAGGATCATTTTACGTTAAATTTATTTTTTGTTGTTTCTCTTTCCGTCAGTTTTTTAGGGTATTCACACGTAATCGCCTAAAAAAGTAGAACTTCATTTTATCAGGAGATGGGTGTTCATCTACAATAACATCCAAACTTTTAATATTTTTATTTATACCATAAAAATAAGGTATTTAATTAGTTAGATAATTTTAAAGATTTTAATTCAATTTTCACGGGGTAAGTAAACACAACTAAAATCAATTGCTTAAAATTAAAAAGGGACGTATAGTTAAAAAAAAATGTATAAGATTTAAAAAAATAAAATATGGGTAAATTTGCAGATTAATTCCATCTGATATAGTGTGATAACAATGACATTCTGCTTTTTTAGGCGATTGCAGGTTTACACCATGGAAAACGGAGATAAAGAAAAACAAATATTTTAGAATTTAGTGGGATTAGTTATATATATATATATATATATATATATATCAGGACCGGCGACACAGTTATAAAAGTGTGGGGGGGGTCTCTCCTAAAAAGTATGGGGGCCCGGTTAAACACATGCATGTATAACTTCATTATTGATGACCGTAAAGTGGGGGCGCCAAGTCAAAAAGTGGATGAGGGGCTACATCGACTATAGAACCAAATCACTGTCTCGTAGGCTTACCATGCATCACTGCGACGCGACATTAGCTTAATTTTCTAACACCTAAAGCACAGAACTGGCCCATTCTCAAAATAGACACATTTTAGTTAATAATACAAAAATAAAACACCGGGATACCAACATAAAAATATTAAAAATTATTGAAACCGTTTACATTAAGTCTAGACATCCCATGATTAACAATATTAACAAATTCTTGGCAGTTAAACATTTGCCTGGGTATCTATCTCTCTCTCTCTCTCTCTCTCTCTCTCTCTCTCTCTCTCTCTCTCTCTCTCTCTCTCTCTCTCTCATATATATATAATATATATATATATATATATATATATATATATATATATATATATATAATCAAACGTGCTATGTTCCCAATTTTCGGGCCATTCTATCTTTTTAAAGAACCTACCAAAAGTTTTTACTACTGACCCTAAGTCCGAGTGGCAAGGTCATAAAATGACATGTAATCGCCTAAAAAAGTAGCTACCCCTAAAAAACAAACGCAGCAGATTTAACTACCATAGAAAAACAGAATTTAGTTAATGCCCTAAAACTGGCCCCAAAAATAAGGATCATTTTACATTAAATTTATATACAAAAAATTTCCCCCACTTTAAATTCCAAAATAATACTTTTTTTTTCTTTTCATCTTTCCGTTAAGTTTTTCAGGGTGTTCACACGTGATCACCTACAACAGGGAGAATACTTTTGGGGTGGATGGGGCTAATTTAGCGGAGGATGTTAATCTACAATCATACCAAAATACGAATCGATATTTATTCGTAATTGGGACATACCATAGTGCTACTAAACTATTGTTTTAATTTGCCAATCAGAATAATAAGGTATTTGTAAACATTAAACGATAAGTTTGTTGTTAAACTTTACAATAAAGGCATTCGCTTAGCTAATAAAAAAAGTTATTTATTTATTCTCCAGGTAAAATGTAAAAACTGAAAAAAAAAGTGATAGAAAGGGATCAAAGAGATAGCGAGCAGGACAGCCACACTCTCTCTCCTCCCCTTCCTATTCTTGCTTATGCCTCGCTCAACCTTCAGTAAGGTCGTGTGCGAGTGCTGGTTGTTAAGACTTAAGGTGTTTTAGTTATTTTTCCGATTTATTTATTAAATAACTTCAAGAAATTACTGTTAATATTGACAAAACTATTGCATATAGATAAACATAAGCAAATGGCTTACTTGTTTACAAAGAAACCGAAATGCATTATGATGGATAATCTCGGGCGCTTTTTCGTATTCGTCCATAACCCGTTTTTCCCAACTTTTTTACTGACCATTTTTTTTCTTTTTTCGGTGTACAATTACCTATTAGTCGCTAGAGAATTCCAGGTTTAAAAAAAAAACTTTTTTAAATATTTTAGATTTGAGGAGGGGAGATCAGTTTCCAATATAAATTTAACGTAAACTGATCCCCCCTCTTTTTGACCATTTCAAATTTTTAAAATTCTTTTTCTGTTTACGATTACCTATCAGTTCACTAGAGAATTCCGGGGTTTTTGGAAAACGTTTTCAAATTATATATATTTTAAGAAGGGGGATCAGTTTCCTATATAAATTTAGCCTAGACTGATCCTTCTCTTTTTGACCATCTCAAACTTTTAAAATTCCTTTTCTGTGTACTGTTATCTATCATGTTGCTAGTGAATTTTTAAAAAACTTTTCTTAAAATATTTTAGATTTTAGGAGGAGGGATCAGTCTCCTATATAAATTTAATATAAACTGAGCAACCACTTTTGACCATCACCAAATTAATTTCTTTTTTCTGTGTACAATTAGCAAGAATGTTGCATTTTGTGTTTGAAAAGGCACTTGTGAAATATAAAACATGTAACCAAATTTTAAAAAATTATATGGTTTTTATTTTTATTTTTTACAAGGTTCACACATACAAACAAAACTATTTGCAATATGTTACAATACCTTACAGAACAAAAAAGGGGTGAAAAAACAAAACAAATAGGCAACAAATAAATGTTACCAAAGGCAAGATAAAACTGATAAAAATCTAAAATACTTGAAGAAAAAAAGTTGGTAAAAACAGGTTGTGGACAATTACGAACAAACAACACCATGCAACATATTCAAAAAGTGGATAATCAGTTTACGGAAAATTTATATAGGAAACTGATCCCCATCCTAAAATCTAAAATATGAAGAAAATTCCCAAACCCCGAAATTCTCGAGCGACATGATAGGTAAGCACACACAGAAAAAGAATTTGAAACATTTGAGATGGTCAAAAAGAGGGGGATCGGTTTATGTTAAAGTTATACACGGAACTGATCTCCCCACCTAAAATCTAAAATATTTGAAAAATAATTCCAAAACAGACGGAATTCTCTAGTAACCTGATAAGTAATTTTACACCGAAAAAAGAAAAAAATTTGGTCGGTCAAAAAGTTGAGAAAAACGGGTTATAAGCGCCCAGTTTTTTTATTGATTTTATATAGTAATCAAATTATCACTCCAGAATTTGGTACAAAAATTCTTCTATCTTTTTTTGTTGATGATATTTTTTTATGCGGTTTTCAATATTGAATTCCTATCATTTAAGCTAAAAAAGAATACAGTTATCATTTAAAATATAAAAGATAAATTGATTTGAACATGATCTGAAGCGTTAATGCCATTTTTTGGTCCTTACTTATTTTAAGGTAACCTTTTTTCTACTGGACCCAATTTCAATATTTTATGTCAAAATGTAGTTTTTATGGGGTTGTAGAAAGTGCAAAAAAACGAATCAAATTTGATTAAAAACTGAATTAGTGACAACGCTTTGAAGGTGTCGCGAGTGACCGAAATGTGACCATAGCAATATTATACACATATTGCCGTATGTGTATGATATCAATGTTAGTTTTTCCCCACCTAAAAATGCCTTGCCCCCCTCCCCTTGAGTTAGAAGGTCTGACTACGTGCCTGTTGTTAAGGTGATTAATTTGAAGGATTTACATACAAGTACAATATTTTAAAATATTTGGCACGTTTTGACGTGAAAAGAATGTTTTTGTTTGTGTTTTTTTAAACAAAAGAATCGTCAGAATTTAAAAAAATGTGGTGCGATTATGACATAAAATAGCTAGCCTGGATCTCAATTCAAGTTCTGTTTGGTTAGTATAACACTCTAACTATTAATGTGCATTGCAAAACTACACACAAAAATAAGACATACATTTTTACTCACGACATAACAAAATCAAAACGGGTATGATAATCGGTTTCTTGGTGAAACTCAGCAGGAACTAAACAACAAAAGGCTTGGTGAATATAAGAGATATAAAAATAACAATTCCCTAAATGCACTATTCTCTCATGCATTACAACATGATCATTCTTTTAACTTTAAACAAGCTAGACTCATGAAACTCATTTTGAATGTTTAACAACTGTGTCAGCAGTAGTAGCAGTAATATCAGCTCAGTGCAAACCACAAGAGTATTATTTTACTTGATTAATTAAAAAAAGTTGATTGTTCAGGACAGAAATGTTAACAGCTTACAAACAACTAAATATATCGAAAAACAAACTTTGTACACACATACAGTAATGTCTGGATGTGATTTAACTGTCTTCAGCAAAAATGGAATCGTCGGCAGGTACGCATCACATTGAACACCGTTGGTAATGAAAACTTTCAGAGAATCCGTCATATTTGTGGGAATGTAGATTAGTCTTCAATTGAACAACACCCTGTATGAAATAGTGTAATCGAACTGATACAAACAATTAACTGTGTTGTGTTTGCGGTGGAAAGGAGACAGTGGCTATCCCAAGCAAGCGATTGTAGGCAGACATCCAGGACAATGAAGTGAGTCACGTCCCGTTATGCAAATGATTAATGACATTTTGAGCTAGATATGAGCAGGCATGTTTCAGAATTTTTGAGATGAGGATTGATAATTTGTATCATTTGAATTATTTGGACTACTGTTCTCATCTTGGATGTTATTCTCATAACCTTTCGGGCGATGTAACCTCTGACCTTCTTCAGGTGCATCTTGAATACTCAGTGCAGGCGGGACTAAGAATACAATTACAAATTACTTAAGATTTCTACCTTGTCATGGCTGACGGAATGAGAGCAAGCTACTCTCGTGGATTAAATTAAGGGTTCTGTTCAAAATTGCGAATACATTCCTGAGTTCAACACAATGCACCTGAGGGTCGGAGGTTACCTCAGCTGAAACGTTGTGAGAATAACATCCAAGAAGAGAACTGTAGTCCAAATGACGACTAACCTGCCGCTTGCTTCATTGTAAGTTCGCTTCCCATTGTGATAACCTGTGTTTGTTGAAGCTGGTGTCCATCGAAAGTCCTGTTCATTCATCATCATCATCATCAACCGGTTTATTTGTTGAATCAGGCCACAATTAATCCTCTGATGAGGGTGGGGCCTGATTGTCTAGTCTCGAAATCTAAGTCTTCCTCTCCACTCCTGTCTTTGGCAAGGCTTGATGGAATCCATACCCATGCCCTTCCTATCACGTTTGACTACGTCCTCCCAAGTCAACTTGGGTTTGCCAATGGTGATGTTCTCTGCTGGCACATTCAACTGTCGGACTTTAGCAATCCAGCCATCGCTACGCTCAATGTGACCCAACCAACGCAGTCTGTTCTTTCGCATGATGTCCGCAAGGCTTTTCAAGTCGACCTGTGAGAGCAGGGATTCAAAAGAAACGTACTGTTCAGGCCTCACCAAACAGATCCATCTGACCATTGCCCTGTCATTACGGTGCAGCTTCCTTAGTATGCCAGCAGAGACAGCCCAAGTTTCTGAGCCATACAACAGCACACTTCTGACACATGAGGAGTATACACGCCCTCTCGTAGTTGTTGGCAGGTGTTTGTTTGTCAGGATTGTAGTCTTTGGACCGTTCGTCCATCGAAGTCAGTTAAAGCATGGTCAACTTTTGACTTTGTGCAGGTCCTGTTTGCTTTCCCATGGAAGTCAGGATACAAGCAATATCCTGATCCAGTACTATTTAAAAAAGAATTGTCAAGAGGATTTAGGTGACCATATGTTTGGTGTGATGTGGTCCTGTAGATGGGATGGCATCGAATCTTAGAGTAGGTGCAGAGTTTGGCTGAAACGCATACATACTTCCATCACATAAAGTCTAACCAAGTGCTTCATAACTGTTTCAAGTACTTCATTGCAGCCAGAAGCATTTAAGAGTCAACTGTAGATCATCATCATCATCATCAACATCATATTCAGTTTAACTTCCATTTCACATGCTGGCTTTAAGAAATTGACTTTCAAAGTACCCTATCTCTGGCCAGGTTTATACTTATCCCTTTTTCCCTCAGGCCCATATTTATCACTTCCTTCCATTTTTCTTTTGGCCTTCCCCTGTCAACTGAACCTGCTACATCAACTGTTCTACATCTACTAACCCAAGAATTCTCTCAATGTACCATAGCATCGAAGTCTATACTTCTGCACACATCTTTCTATACTGTCCAGATTTAATCTTCCTCTGAGGTCATCAGAACAAAGCCTGCCTTTAACACTCACATTACACATGCATCATATCATTCTCATATAATTTCTCTCCATGCAACGTATGTCCTCAACCCTCAGTGGCCAGGTTTTGCTTCCATACATCATCACACTGCATGCACATGCCTCATAGAATCTTCCCTTGGTCGACAGTGGTAACGTTCTGCTGGTTAGTAATGGCAGAAGTTCTCTGGACTTACTCCATTCACTCCTAATTCTTGCAATCACACTAGCACCTGCTCCATCCTGTGCTCCAATGGCATCAGATTCTTCCCAACGAAACAAAAAACATAGACTACCAGTTTTTTGGATTACAACTTGTTCAGTCATTGCTTTGATAAGAGCAACCCTTGTTTGAGTGCATGTTCTGACTGGAACTGCTTTCTTTATCACGTTACCAAATGTTGATATTTTATTTTACTTTTGGGGTCACCACCTATCAAAGCCAAGAACCACTCGAGGATAAGGGTTAATGAAACAAATAATCGTCAGCCGAAGGTTGAGGAATTCTATGGGAGTATTGATCAATAGTATGAACTATGTTTGATTACTTATGCGGCGGTCCATGATAAGAATTTGTTGATATTGGATTTATAGCACACTAAGTTGTAATCAGCTAGGAAGTAGTTCCGCAGTGATGTGTTCCACATGTGGGAAGCCTTTCCTAAACGTTTTTAAATTCACATCAATATTCAGCATGCTGGATACAAATTGTGGTATCCTGTTACTCTCTGGATACTTTTTCTGCTTCAGTGCAGGTAACGCAGCCTCATTAGACGATTCCAACTTGTTCCGAACTTTGTGCACAAACGACCTGACAAATGGCAAATACCTTGCAATCTCAGCATTGCGTATATCACAATTACGGTATGTTGCTTCATGTTAATTATGGAGAGGTAGAGATGCGATGCGAATGAATTCTGTTAGTTCAGCTTACTCTATCCTTTTCATTTCTTCCTTTCTGTATTGAGTGGAAATGGGAGACAGTCAAATCAATAGTTCCTTATTGCGTATATCACAATTACGGTATGTTGCTTCATGTTAATTATGGAGAGGCAAAGATGCGATGCGAATGAATTCTGTTAGTTCAGCCTACTCTATCCTTTTCATTTCTTCCTTTCTGTATTGAGTGGAAATGGGAGACAGTCAAATCAATAGTTCCTTATTGCGTATATCACAATTACGGTATGTTGCTTCATGTTAATTATGGAGAGGCAAAGATGCGATGCGAATGAATTCTGTTAGTTCAGCCTACTCTATCCTTTTCATTTCTTCCTTTCTGTATTGAGTGGAAATGGGAGACAGTCAAATCAATAGTTCCCTATTGCGTATATCACAATTACGGTATGTTGCTTCATGTTAATTATGGAGAGGTAGAGATGCGATGCGAATGAATTCTGTTAGTTCAGCTTACTCTATCTTTTTCATTTCTTCCTTTCTGTATTGAGTGGAAATGGGAGACAGTCAAATCAATAGTTCCCTATTGCGTATATCACAATTACGGTATGGTGCTTCATGTTAATTATGGAGAGGTAGAGATGCGATGCGAATGAATTCTGTTAGTTCAGCTTACTCTATCTTTTTCATTTCTTCCTTTCTGTATTGAGTGGAAATGGGAGACAGTCAAATCAATAGTTCCCTATTGCGTATATCACAATTACGGTATGGTGCTTCATGTTAATTATGGAGAGGTAGAGATGCGATACGAATGAATTCTGTTAGTTCAGCTTACTCTATCTTTTTCATTTCTTCCTTTCTGTATTGAGTGGAAATCGGAGACAGTCAAATCAATAGTTCCCTATTGATGCCCTGAAAAGATAAAAGCACATTTACTTAATATATGCACAATTACATGTCCTCAAATACCTTATACATACCTTTTTTTTTTTTTTTTTTTTTTTTACTAATGAATCACTACTTATGAAGCCCAAAAGCCACTTGAGGATAAAGGGTCAATGCGATGGATGGATTACCAATTGAATGCTAAAACATATTATGGAAAGATTAAAAATAATGAATGGAATGAACAAAGTTTGATTACTTATGGGGACGTTTTATGACAAATGTTTATTGACATTGAATTTGAAGACGACCATGTTGTAATCTGCAGGGAAGTAGTCCTGTTGTAATGTGTTCAACAGATGGGAAGTTCTTGGAAAGAAACTCTGTTCATGTAAATTCCACCTGGAGGAAGAAAGAGAAGTTATTTTCAGTTGTGATAAAAAGACGAGTTCCTGTGAATGTCTTGCAAGGAGGAACCAAAGATTGGAGCTCAGTCGAGCATCTTCCATGTCCTTACACACTGGAAGAATCTACGTTTTGGGTGTGTAATAAATTTTGATTGGCAAATAAAGGAGCAAAACGTGACACAAGGCCGAAAATTGTGAGTGCGAAAGGCTGGTCTTATCTATCTTAACTAATTTAGCTAATCATATTCATTGACCATATCAATCAGCAAAACGTGTCAATCATACTGATCATTCGTCCGCCATTCCCTGAAACAAAATCGCTCAATGAATAACCTAATTATAACTCATATTTATATGTCGTGATGAGTTGCGGAATAGAAATCTTATATACACTAAAGGGATGAATATATATATATATATATACACAGCATTAATATAAGAACCCTCACTTTCTAAATGTTGGCAATAACCAGAGTTGTCAGTCGAAAAGATGATGCAGGTCCTGAAAACTTTATTCTACACACCTTTAAAATTTTATGAAAGCACGACAATGAGAGAGAGAGAGAGAGAGAGAGAGAGAGAGAGAGAATTTTTGAGGGAACACGAGAGTACCAAATCATGCGACCATACCACCAAACCAATTATCTTCAAGGGGGATAACTCTGGTATTAACAGTATAAATAGATCTTAATAGATTATCAAATTGGTCAAATGCTTTTAAATTGAACTTTCATGAGTAAAAATGTGATGTACAAAATATTAATAGAAATTAAAAAAAAAACCATAAAAATGGGGGGGGGGGCTACAAAAGTAATTGAGTAATGTGATTTCCTGAAAAGCATGTATTTGTGAAAATAAGACCTTTATAGTTATGGATAACACAAATTGCTAATAATTTTTCTTTATCCTTCCTGAGCTCAGTCTAATAATACTAAACCATTAAAGACTAATTAGAGATTCCAATCTCTTTTTTTTTCTTGCTTTATTACTGTTAATAAACAGAGCGGAAGAGATAGAAGCGAGAGTGATAGACACTATACAAAATAAGAGCGGGGAGGATCAAACAATACAGTGAGAGAGGGTGAGAGTGTAAGATAGAAACTTAGTAAGATGTGAGTCACTTGATGAGTTGAATGCAAATTACGACTAATTAGGATAATTGAAATAGAATTTATTATAACATAACTCTATCTCAAAACTACAGAATATTGTAGCATGTGTTTTGCGTGATTTTAATAAATACATATGGGGGGAAAAAACGTAGGGAAACAAACGTTGATTAAGTTAGTGTTCGTATAATAAGTGATAGAGCTGTGTCCGTGTGCTCAGTACTTTCAAACTATAAGATATAGGAACTTGAAATGTAGGAATGACCACTTACTTCTATCGTTAGGGGTTATATTAATCTTTTTTCTCCTTAACCTTTTGGCTAACATCAGAGTGTAGTATCTGTTCCGATGGATGCTACACTCTGTAGACTGGTACCGTCTTCGCCTTCGGGCCTTGATTCCGCCGGTCTGAAGTATTGTCCTGTACAGTTCTAGGAGGTCCACCCTCCCAGGCTTTACTTTCTCACACTTTGATAAGGGGTTAGTTTATTTCTAATCGCCTGAGGCGTCCCTAGTGGGGAATGTGGACGGGGCTGCCCAGGCATTTTTTGTAGGCCAAAGTGCTCTTCTTCTAGGGCGCTGGCTTTTTAATCCCATTTTCCCGACCTTACCACTGTGGGAGGGAGATAAATACAAAAAAAAAGAGGCCCCACAAGAGGGCATGAAACCTTCCACTGAAATATTTTTACAGCAAATCAGAAGAGTACCCGACTCAAAGTCGGCAGCAAACGGTGTTCGGTCGAATTTAGTTCCTGATATTAAACTTCATCCGTAATATAACTTTTGGCAAGTGTTTCAGTTTCCCAAATTTATTGATTTATTTATTAAATTGTTAGGTGAAAGTACAGAATAGTTAACAAAGCCTTCTCCCCATGTTAAGAATGGCTTTCTAACTAATAATGTTATTATTTCAGCACGGTCCCTAAACTGCAGAAGATTATTTAGAAAGCCATTCTTAATATGGGGAGGGGGCTTTGTTAACTATTCTGTACTCTCACTTAACAATTTAATAAATAAAGTAATAAATAAAAATTAGTACAAAACTTGGCAAACCAGAAGATTAAGAAACCCAAAACAGGAAGTTTTTCATATCAGGAAATAAATCTGATTGAATAAATTTGGGAAACTGAAACTCTCGCCAGAAGTTATATTACGGATGAAGTTTAATATCAGGAACTAAATCTGACTGAACACCATTTGCTGCTGACTTTGAGTCTTCTGGTTTGCTCTTTACTTTACTACCTCTAATTTTCATATGATTTAAGCCATAGTTATATAATGCAAAATTTTGCTGATTTGCAAAATTGGAGCAAATTTTGTTCTCTCAGATGGGGGCTCAACTCCAGAAAATGAAGACTTTTGCAAGTCCATAAATTGAATCATAGAAGTGTTTTTGATTGAAGTATTTGATGGTTCAACATTTAAAAAATATTTTATGTGATCCCTGAACATGATCACCATAACATGTGTTACTGCTGATTCCATTGCGATTGGAACCCGAACTGTCTGCCAAGCCCCAGCCCTTGTCGCATCACCACAGTGTTGCATCCCTGTGCTTGGTTTACAGGATGGTGACAAGATTCGCCACGCTTATCCATAAAGAAAGGCTTCAAAGACTAAATCTGTTTTCACTTGAGCAGAAGAGGGTGGGAGGGTTCCTGATTTTTGCGTGCAACATCATCAACGGGAATTTAAAGCTACCTTTCGAGGATACTCACTTGCTGCACTTTACTATTTTTTTGCCAATAAAATTGATCGATTGATCGATTGATCGATTGATTACCATGGAATGTGTCCCTATGAACTGACTGCACTTGTATCCCTAAACGAAAATATCCCTGACACATCCGACTAGCAGCAAAATCCTACCCTTTCATTGTAGAAGTTCTTAGATGCTGGAAGTGGCCTTTTGACTAAGATCAAAGTGTAGTATCTGTTCCGATCGATACTGCACCCCATAGACTGGTATTGTCTTGGCCTTCGGGGCTTGATTTACGCCGGTCTATGAGTCTGTCCTGTGCAGTTCTAGGAGGTCCACCCTCTCAGGCTTCGCCTCCCCTCTTTGGGGAGGAGTAAGTTCATTGCTTACTGCCTGAGGCGCCCCTACCGGGGAATGCCGACGGGGCTACCCAGGCAATTTTTAATGCCCAGAGTGCTCACTTTCTCGGGTACTGGCTTTTCAAACCCCACTTTCCCGACCCGACCTTGAGTCACATCTTACTTGTGGGAGTAAGATAAAAACTGGCCTTGTGCCTAACTCCTGGAGAGGAGTAAATCAATACTTTGATGGTGGCTGGGCCTTTTGGTTAAGATCAAAGTGTAGTACCTGTTCCGATGGATACTACACCCCATAGACCGGTACCGTCTTGGCCGTCTGTGGGTTTGTCCTGTGCAGTTCTAGGAGGTCCACCCTCCCAGGCTTTGCCTCCCCTCTTTGGGGAGGAGTAACTTTATTGCTTACTGCCTGAGGCGCCCCTACCGAGGAATGCCGACGGGGCTGCCCAGGCATTTTTTGTAGGCCAGAGTGCTCACCTTCTCGGTGCTGGCCTTTCAAACTCCACTTTCCCGACCTTGTGTCACATCTTACCTTGTGGGCGGAAGATAAATAAAAGCTTCTTGCCTCGAACTGCTTGTTTTTGAAATTCCCTTTCTGCTCTGTTTCCTTGACCATATAAACATGTAGAAATTTAAATGTAATGTGAACAAACATGTTGATGCCGAACTCCACTCCCCCCCCCCGTGCTCCCCCTATAAATTTGGCTCCTATCACAGTGGCCCCTTATGAACAGTTTTGATTGTCATTGATCATCATTTTCACGCAGTTGTAGAGGCCAGAGTTATTTAGGGACCAAACTTATCTCTTATTGGGAGGAATTATTTTCCAAGTCAGTTATTTCCCTTGGGCTTGGAATCCCTTGGTTAAAAAAAAGCTAGTCTATAAATCTCGTCACTTCTATGAGATCTCATAGCAAAACTCATATCACCACCAGTATCGCCTCCAGGATATTTCCACCCCTAACAGAAAAAAAACGCCATGTGGAAATGTAAGTGTACACTTATTTTTTTACATTAATAACTTGTGCATTTTGTTGTATGGGAACAATGTATTTAATTGTATGTTTAATCTATGTATACATGTCTCATTTACTAATTTGATAGTTTATCGTAAGCAAGCTATTAATAAATAAAATGTAGTTGTCACCACATATTTTTTACCATCTTTCATTTATTTATTTTACTTACGTTCACCCCAAACAAGGCACAATGCCATGGAGACGTAGGGGCTACTGTGAATTAGGGGAATCCTATATGGGGAATTTTGCAGCAAGACGCTTCTTCACATTATATTTAAATGTCTGTATGTTAGTACGGTCACAGAAACAGGAAGCAGGAAGGGAATTCCAAAGGCTAGCAGTACGAGGAAAGAAGCTATTAGAGTAGAAAGCTCTCCGGCATTTGGGGACCTCAACAGTGAAGAGGTGGTATCTTGCTGACTGACGGATTGATTTTATACAGGTGTGTGTAGCCAACACAATACATGGAGATTTCTTGCAACATCCAACGTCCAAAATGGTCAGATGATTAATTTAAATTCCCTACCCACACATCGCTGATATTTTTTTTTATACTATTGGGTCATCAATTATCAAGACCCAGAGTCACTCGAGGATAAGAGTTAATGAGACTGATTTACTGTCAGCCAAATATGAAGAACACTATGGGAGTACTAACATTGATCAATGGTATGAACCGCGTTTGATTACATATGTGACAGTTTGACAAAAGTTTCATGATTTGAAGACGGCCACGTTGTAATCAGTAAGGAAGCAGTATCATGATAATGTGTTCCACATGTGGGAATCCCTTGCAAAGTAGCTTTGTCCATGGAAATTACGCCTGACACAAGGCACATGGAGGGAGAGAAGAAAGTTTTTTTCCATTGTGGTAGTAAGACGAGTTCTTGCTGTAAATGTTTTACAAGGAGGAACCAAAGATTGGAGCTCAGTCGAGCACCTTTCATGGAAATAACGATTGATAAATTTAGAATATCAAACATCCCACTTCTTCACAGTTAATATTGGATTGGATGTGCACACATTGTTAATAAATGTCTATAATCATCTCTAATATAATATGCATTGTGTTACTGTTTCAATATTTATATGTATAAATAGCTATTTCTTTTGCATGTAAGACAAAGGGAAGTAATTCAGTACATATTCAAGCAAGCACAAATTCTTTTTCCAAGTGACTTTATTTATAAAAGTTGTAAGTTAAAAAATAATGAAAAGTATACTCTGTTTATTTATGACATTGGCACACTAGTATATATATCTAGCTGCACTGAAGAGCTGTGATATAAAGAAACAATCTGTCTGTGAACGACTATGCAAGCACCCCTTCTTGAGTTGAGCACTGGTAAGTGATATCGGCAGTTACTATTAGTAACAATGCAAAGCTCTTTATAAACAAGTGGAGCACTCTCCAGTAGTTGTCAGTGTTTATATAAAGCATTGAGATGTCATAGCCGAGGGGTTAGTCATCAACTAGATGATTGTAGGTTCGATCCCGGCTTGGGGCGTGTGCAATGAAGAGCTGTAATACCGCGAAACAGTTCGTCTATAGATTACTATATATATATATATATATATATATATATATATATATATATATATATATATGGTTACATACAATCAACTACTGAATTGATGTTGATCTTAATATTCTTGCTAAAAAATAAAATTATTATTCATAAATCTATTATCTTTTTAATTTATTTAAAACAATTTTTAATTAAAAATTAACATTTTCTTAACATGCTTCTTGGTACACAAGAATTGTAGTGGAATTACAGGTAGTTTGAGATGATAACCAGTTTGTGTGCATAAAGTGTAAGATAATGGAGACAGACGAGAACTCGTCTGTGGAGAAAATATATTTGGATGGCGAGGTTATTGGGGTTGTCAATAAGTTTTGTTACCCTGGTAATACCATTGTAGCACAAGGAGCTGCGGCTAGTGTGATTACAAGCGTTAGGAGTGAATGGAGTAAGTTCAGGAAACTTCTGCCATTACTAACCAGCAGAGCATTAACACTGTCGACCAAAGGAAGAGTCTATCAGAAATGTGTACTCAATATGATGATGTATGGAAGTAAAACCTGACCAGTGAGGGTTGCGGACATGCATTGCATGGAGAGAAATTATATGAGAATGATACGATGGACGTGTAATATAAGTGTTAAAGACAGGCTTAGATCTGATGACCTCAGAGGAGGATAACATCTGGACAGTATAGGGAGATATGTACAGAACAGGAGACTTTGATGGTATGGTCACATTGAAAGAATGAATGAGAGTTATTAGATTAGTAGATGTAGAACACTTGAGGTTGCAGGTTCAGTTTACAAAGGAAGGCTAAGGAAAACATGGGACGAAAGTGTTAAAGAACGCACTTGAGAGAAAGAGGGATACATAAAAACCCGGACAAAGATAGGTTAGTTTAGAAGTCAATTTCTAAAAGCTGTCCAACACATTCCAGCATGTAAAACGGATGTTGAATCGCATATTATGATGATGAATGACTATGCCAACACTTAACACCTGATAATGGCCAGGACAAACAGAAGTATGTGCGTTTGCTATATACTTTTCCAATTACCCAATAATCGATCTTTTTTGTCTGTCCTTTCTTTATTTACTGTAACTGTTAATAAACAGATGAGACCCTCTGGGCCTAGACAGTTTCTCTAGTATATATACATACATACATACATACATATATATATATGATCGGATTTTAACTCTGCCTAATGAGATCTCAGTTTATAACAGCTGTTGATCGATAACATCGACATGTCAGTGTCGCAGATTTTGTACATGTCTGTATAAATAAAAATAATCATATATATAAAAGCTCTATTTGATATTGAGCACTTTTCATAAGCCCGGTTGAAATTCTTTAGATTCCTATCCTGTGGATGCTTACCTTGCCTGGATTATATATATATATATATATATATATACGGGGCCCAAATTCTAGTATATGTTATATATTAAATAGTTTTTAACGCCAATACGTAGTTAAAGCAATTTTTTTTTTTTTTACTATTAAAAGAATTTCCAACGCTATTGATAATGTTTAAGCATTTATTTATTTTTTATTATCGCTTATGTTTAAATTCATGTTTAGGAACATGACATAAATCAAATCTATGACGTCACGTCAAAGCTATAATTATTTTGTTACGGTAATGTTTTAAGATCTATTTATAAAAAAAATCTAAATAGCTCAGTTCATAGAACATCAGACTGAAGATCTCAAGGTTTTGATTTCCGATCATGGCATCGGCTTTATTTGTTGGGAATTTATTATTTAGTATGACTGAAAAGTTTTCCATTTTTAAAAGAATTTAAGATATTCCTCTAAAAAATTGTAACTAATGAACAGACACACAGAGACACACACACACACACAGGGAAAGTGCCCCTTATATTATGAGTGAACTAGCAAATATATGCCCTTTCCGGTCCCATATTTTTGCTAGGCAACATCGTCATCCCCTTCTCTCTCGCTGTCTGTGAGAGGGTGTTCCTATTTACTTGTCTAGAATTATATAATTGTGAAAAAAAAACTACATACAATACATAGTTAAAGCTAAATAAACTGTTTTGGATTATTAAAATAATTTTCAACGCTATTGATAATGTTTACCCATTTATGTATTTATTTTTTATTATCGCTTATGTTTGCATTTGTGTTTAGAAACATGACGTAAATCATAAATCTATGACGTCACGCCAAAGCTATAATTATTTTGTTTAGGAAATAAACTGCACGTAGCTCAGTTTGTAGAACGTCAGACTGAAGATCTCAAGGTTTCGGTTTCGATTTCCGATCATGGCGTCTGATTTATCTGTTGGGAATTTATTATTTAGTATTGATGCAATATTTTCCATTTCTAAATGAAGATATTCGTTTAAAAAAATTCTGACAGACACACACATCCACAGAGAAAGTACTAGTTATACTATAAGTGGATAGAGAGAGATGGAAGTGTGAGTGATAGATATCATAAAAGAATAAGAGACGGGGAGGCGTCAATCAAGGTAAAATGAAAGAGGAAGAGAGTGGTAGATAGATATTTAGTAAAAGATGAGTCACTGATAATTGCAATTTACGGCTAATTTTAACAAATAAAGTGGAATTTAAAAAACATAACTCAATTAAAAAATTAAGGAATATTTTAGCATGTATTTTGTGCGATTAAAATATATAGGAAACAAGCCGTAAGGAAACAAACGTTGATTAACTCAGTTTTAGTATAATAATAGATGTCTTCTTTGAGAATGACCCTCGACACTATGCTAATATTATTGCTACTGCTCAACCACACACACATCCACAACCTTCTTTAGCTTATTACACAAACATGTTAATACATTGAAGTTTTACGCACACAAATGGTAATTTTAATGTTTGAAAATCTTGGATAAAAACCAAATCAAAACATCAAAACTTATTTTTAATGGAAACTCAAAACAATACCTGTAGGATAATAATGGAATCACGTTTTCTTTTTCGATCCTCTGCTTAACATCAAAGAAGAATTTGTTTTCTAATTTTCACATTCTCTAAGATTTCATCGTCAGAATATTCTGTTGTGTGTTTTTGATTTCGTTTTGTCTGATTCAAAATATATTTTCAAGTAAGAAAGAAGAGATTGAAGAGAAAACCCTGATATGAAATAATAAACAATAGTTTTTTCTTATAAAAATATAACTTTTGTACAAACAGAAGCAAGAATATTTAAATCTGTCTGAAGAATACAAATAAACACTCAGTGCTTTCCTAAAATATGTTTTCTTTGTTTCTGTTGCAGACTTCAATTAGAATTTTCCCTCAAATATTGATGGCTCCATCTTAAAATATTTTAACTTTTCTATCCAAATTAAAAAAAACAAAAACATATCAATCTATCGAAATGGCGGACAAAGCCAGGCAGGTTCTCTACCTGGTTCGGAGATCCTTTCTAAGCGTAAGAGCAGACACTTTTCGTCCTCTATACATAACCCTGGTACGGCCGATTCTTGAGTATGTCATCCAAACAACGAAATCACTAGCTTCAAAAAGATACCGTACACCCGGAGCACATTCAACGCTTGGCTACCAGGATGGTGATGGAACTCTCCATGCTTACCTACAAAGAACAGCTTCAAAGACTAAATCCATCCTAACTTGAGAAGGATGTGATAGGGACCTTATTCTGGCATACAACATCATAAACAGGAATGTAAATCTACTATTAATAGTTTTTGATATTACCTTTTCCACTACATATTGCGTGATCCTCAATTAAAAAAAAAACTCAACCGTTTTGACAACTGTTCTGTCTCCTCTTTATATTTTGTGACCCCAATATTTATGAGAGTTGTTTTGCTGCCGCTGATTTTCTTACGCAAGTTTTGTTAGGCAAGTCGGAATTCTGCAGAGAGCTCATGAAGATCTTGCCTCAGAATTGTCTGCTCTGCATCAACTCCTTCAGCTATTTGTTAACCTGTAGGATTGCATGCAAAGTCGGGGACATATAAAGGTATAGGGCAGAAGCAACGATGCTATTTTCACTCCATTGATATGCGATTTGGAACCCGACGTGTCTTTGCTTGCCACATGCAGTGGCAGAGACGACCAGAGGACGACGGATCCTAATGAGGAAGAGTTGGACTTTAGGGGGTGGGGCTGCTGCTGATGCTGCTACTACTGCTGAAACAGTTCCACATAAACACATATTTATCCTGTGTTAATATTACTGCTACTACACAGTCGCCAATCACACACACACACATTCCCTAGCGCGTTATTCACAACCTCCTTTAGCTTTTTACACGAACACATTAATATAGTGAAGCTTTACACATGGATATACTTCACTTGAATTTTTTAAAAGTACGCTTACAAACATTTTTGGTAACGCACAGACATTACTTGTTACATTTATTAAAAAAAATTAAACTTAACTTTTCCACTCAAATATTAAAGATATTTAATATTCGTAGAATATTATTTCCTGTTTCCTTTGAATATATTGTTCCCTGCTTCCTCTGTTCCAGCTCGTTCGACTCGTTGGTCCAGTGGTCTCCATCAATTCGCTGTTTTGATACCTCATTGTAATACGACTTCCTATTCCATTAGTTTCTTTCCAAGAACTGCAGGCTTGGGGAACTCTTTTCCTGCTGACTGTTTTCCTCCTACCTATAGCCTCGGTCTTTTCAAGACTAAGGCCAATAGGCATCTCCTGTTTTTGCGATAATCATCTTTTGTTCTTGTTAGCTCCTTACATTAAGTAGCTTCATGTCTTGTCTTGAGCGATTTCCATAAAACAGATTTTATTTTCAAAACAGAACATAGTGTTAAGGCAGTCAGTGAAAGCCATTAATATTGGTGGCCATGTGTGAAATCTTGCCCCTCCCCCTCGATATTTTTCTTTTTATTGCATTCTTTTGCAATGAACATGTTGTTAAATAAAACTGATCATTATTTTTAACTACACTTGTACATTCCCGTTGTTAAAGTCACTGGAAAAATGGTTGGATCTTTCTACCACTCCAGAAAGTACCTGACTCCTGTACCTGTATAAAAGTCAGATATGTCCCAAGATAGAGTACCGCTGCCACATCTGGGGAGGTGCTGCTCAAAGAATTCTTTCTTGTCTTGACAGTACGAAATCGACTTTGTAATCTAATGCAAGATGATCTCTTCTCTTCCCTGTAGCCCCTTCCTCACAGAAGAGATGTTGCTAGTCTTTCTCTACTCTATCATTATTTCTATGGTAGGTGCTCGAATGAGCTTCAAGCTCTTGTTCCACTCTGTAAAACCTTCTCCGCAAGAACACGTCTTGCTACAACACTGTAAATGACTCTCCTTCTCTGTCTACCTAAAATTAAGCAGCATTTCCCAGAACTTCCCACCTGTGGAACACATAACCGCAGCAATGATTCCCTACAGACTACAACATGGTCGTTTTCAAGTCCAATGTCAATAAATAGTTGTTGAGTCGTCCTGTGAATTAATCATAGTTCTCAATCCTTTCATAGTGTTGTTCTATCATCCAACTGGAAATCTCATTAACCCTTATCCTCGAGTGGCTTTTGGCCTTAGTTAGTGGTGACTCATTAATATAAAAACATCTATTACTAATAAAGATTTGGTATATGTCTGTCTGAATTCGAAACTATACTATATCTTCTATTAATTGTACTATTTTACTATCTTTCAATGCTCAATTCAGTTCACTATACTATTTTGACTAATGTACTATCTTTCAAGGCTCAATTCAGGGAGGGGGTAGTGTAGTATCTGTTTTATTGTCATGATACATCGTTTCAGGCATTATCTCCCCGTTTTTGATGGCAGGGGGGTAGTGTAGTATGCTTTTTTTTAATGGAAATCACCCCAGACAAGGCATAAAGCCACTTGATGTAAGAAGCATAACTGATTTGTTCTATGGATAACCTCTATGCTGGGCAAATATAGTGCTTTTGGCAAATCCTCGAACTTGATGTGTTGCATTGGGTTAGATTTCACATTGCAGATCTATCTAATCATGGATCTGTCATTGCGCTGTAGTTGGGTAAGAGAGGACTAGGTGAGGGTCCAGCATTTAAATACAAAAATTGACATTATTGTATACGATCAAAACTGTATCCAGCCTGTGCGTATTTTTACTAGTACATACAGGATGTTCACAAAACGAAGGAAAGGTTTCTAAGTTAAAGTTGTTATTCTCACAATGTTTGAGCCGATGTAATGGCCGACTTTCTTCAAGTGCATCTTCCATCTTCTTGAACTGAGGAATCTTTATGTCAAACGTTTATAACATCTAAGATGAGAACAGTAGTACGACTAATCCAAATAATACAATTTATCAATTATCATCTAAAAATTCCGAAACATGACATTTTTTAAAAGCCAAGTAACTGAGCCTCTTTCTCTCTCTCTCTCTCTCTCTCTCTTTCTCTTTTCACCTTGATATAACGAACACATGTATTTTTGGTAAAAATGCCTTTTTGTCTAATCATTGGTAAAAATCAATAATCTGGCCACATGAAGAATCTCGACCACACAGTTCCAATCAGAAAAGCAGAACCAAAGAACAGCCTGAAAATAAGTCTTGGAATTTCATCTTTACATCATCCCTGAAGAAATCGAAATCTGTATAGACAGTGGCGTGCATGATAACCTGGTGATTCCCAGAGCAAATCTTGATTGTATATTTCCTAAGATTTAAGTATAAGCAAGGCTTCCTAAGTCAAGGTAAGATAGAGGGAATAGTGGAAGACAGTAGAACCATCCAGGCTTCACTACTATATCAAGGACCCCACAGATGTCCCTGGCCAGCATCTTCCACGAAAGCAGTGGACAATGCTCCAATCACCTGAGAACAGGCGTGGGACACTCTGGCGAGTTGATGAAGAGGTGGGGCCTCACGGATGTTGCCCAATGCGAATGTGGAGACCTCCTGCAGATCGTGGAACACGTCATCACCAGCTGCCCTAAATATCGGCCATCAAATTGCGATCTGGGCGTTATTAACCTGGACGATTAAACTCTGGACTGGCTTGCTGCAACTGAGCTGGAGGTCTAAAAAAAACATACGCAAGAAGAGAAAGACGTATACGCCTAAAATGCTGTAAAAAAGAAGAAATCATACATTTATTAAATGCCGAGCAGCAAACATCTCCAACACCGGATCCAGTATCGAGCATCTTCAAATGGAATCACTTGAGTTTCAGCCCACGTTCTTCCACTGTTATCTGACGTGGTGGGGCCGCTTCAATAGGAGGTGCTCATATGATGCCGGTGTCTACTGCAGATTATCGAGCTTATAAAAGTTCTCTCTTTTTAGCCAAGTATAAGGCAAATACTTTTTTTTATGGAAATCGCTGTAGACAAGGCACGAAGCCACTTGATGTAAGGAGCTAAAAAAATATACTACTTCAAGGTCAAAAAGTATCCAACGATAAGTGTTAGATGAATAGATTCCGGCCCAGAAAACACCAATTCATCCCCCTTTATCAAAAACATCGCTTATGAAATGTGAGGACTAAAGGACAAAATAAGGGAAGCAAAAGTTACGAGACTGCCGAAAGTAACCCCACGGTCCACTTTCTACTCTCCTCTAGTTTGCCATTGTAAATTATTAACAAAGTCCCACCCCCAACACAAAATACACACACAAACCGCAACCAAGAAAACAAATCAGCGAGTATCCATTGCCCTCCCACATAAATTTCATTACAAAATTAAATTCGACCATAATGCATTTCGGTTTATTCGTACACTAGTAAACCATTTTATTCTTTAAGCCCCTCTTTCCCCCTAAAAATAAATATATGCCTGTGAGGCAAAGTAAACAAGTCAGTAGTGAGTATTCATCGAAGATCAACCATCTCCTGTAGATCTTTAACTAGGGAGCTAATCTCAGTGTCCGTACAACAAAATTGTTTCTGGAACACGTTGACAAGTTCCTTTTTCAACGTACCCTCATATACAAACAGCTATACTGAACCTTTCAAACTTAGTCTTTCTCCTCAATCAGGTCAACATATCTATTCTCTTTTCACTGTGCTGGTGCTGATAGGCTTTCTTCCCATCGCACAGTTAGTTCTAATACTATAAGGGTCGAGTCGAGGTCTGAATGATGCTAGTGTGATTTGGATAATCTCGGCCAAGTTCTATGGTGTTACTGCGTTTCTTTATGGAGAGGGGCATCACAGCCATAATCAGGGTGTGATCCTAAATTAGCTTTACACTCACCGGATCATAACCCCCAGATTTTTATCTCTGAGATTATCTCAAAGAATCTTGATCAAAACAATACCCAGACTATTCTTGAACTGAAGAGTGCCATAACAGCCAAAATCAGGGTAGTACCAAGAAAAGATTGTGTCAGAGTTGACAATTTTAAACGTCATATCCAGGTGTGTCTAGCATTAAACAGTGATAAAACAAATACTGTTCGACATTCATGACTGAAACTTAGTGAACAAGTCAGACATCGACTGAGGTTTATTTGTACTAAGTATGGCTTGATTGCATAAAGGATTGTGAATTTTATTAACGATTCCACGGGTGGCATTTTTTGGGGGTCATCCTGTATATAATGTGATTTCCAATTCGATAATATTGTTTCAATTTCAGATTTTCTGTTTTTGTCTGATTCTTTCTTCATTTATTCTCAATTCGGTTTAAGATCAAATTTAATTCATAGCAAACAAATGATTAAAGCAAATAAAAGCTTCAAATTTATTTTAAGTTATTTCAACTCCATTAAAAGCCTTTAACCATTTTTATGAATCAAACAAGTTTTTGTAATGGTTGTTTCCCTCCAAACGAAAATCTTATTTTTTTTCTTATTTTCTCTAATTTTTATCTTTTATTTCTTTTTTCCTTTTATTTTATTTTGCTTTCTTAAAAAAAACTTTTATCCCTTTTCTCTCCTTTTCTTTTTATTTCTTTTCATTTTTTTTCTTGGTGCTATCTTTACTTTTGCTCGTTTTCCTCCTTTTTTTTTCATTTTTGCTTTTTGCTTCTTTGTTACCCTTCCTTTTTCTTTTTTTTGTACCTTTTCTTTTTGATTTTTTCTAGGGTGATTAATGACAGTACTATTTACTTGTCTCCCCACGAGAACCGTTAGACACAAGGTCGACTTTTAATGTGGGGAAAATCCAGCTCCCCAAAAAGGGGCATTCTTAATTGGAACAGAAGTAAAAATTGCCCCAGTCTGGAAGGATTTCTCTTTCACTGACCAAGGACAGAAAAGATGAAGTATAATATCAGAATGGATACTACATTTTGTTCCTAGCCAAATGACCATGGAGGAAAATGTATAACATTGGTGAATTCAAATCATTTTTTTCAAAAAATTTGCAAAACTTAAATTAAAACTTTGGGAAATAGTGACAATAACAATGCACCTGTATGAAATCTCCCCCTCTCTATCTATATATGTATCTTCCGCTCTATAATAAAGACCAATGTGTATATTAATAAATCTATATATTTGCATTGTCACACATAATTTAGCAAGTAAAATAAGAACTGCTGAACAAAACCATTTAAAATGTTTAGGGGAAGGGAGAAAGCAAATAGCAAGTCCGCCCCCCCCTCATCGTCTGAAATATATTTGGAAAGAAATTCATCACTCTATTTCCATAATGAGACTTTTTTCTTTTCTTCTTACTATACTGATGATATATGCTGCCATGTGATGGACGGCTTTTAGAAATTGACTTCCCAACTAATCTATCTCTGACTAGGTCTTTATTTATCCTACTTTCTCTCAAATCCATCCTTATCACTTCCTCCCATGTTTTCCTTGGCTTTCTGCCAACTGATCCTACTGCCTCAACTGTCCTACATATACTAATCCAAGGACTCTCATCCATTCTTTCAATGTGATTAAACCAATGAAGTCTCCTGTTCTGCACACATCACCCTACACTGTCCAGATTTAATTTTCCTCTGAGGTCATCAGATCTAAGCCTGTCTTTAAAACTCACATATCCATCATATCAGTTCTAAATAAATAAATGAATGGTTAAACATCATCAATAGCGTTGAAAATTGTTTTTATAGCCCCAAACAATTTATTTTGCTTTAACTACATATGGGTGTTAAAAACTATATAATGTATACTAGAATTTGGGCCCATATATATATACTAGAAAACCTGTCTAGACCCGGAAAGTCTAGTCTCTATATTTATAAAGGGTTTAGCTGTTAGAAAGCTAAATTTTAGTTTAGATAAAGACGGGAACTGGACAAGGATAGGTTATTGGTTTGTGTAACTTTTCTTTGGGACGAAAAACAATTGAACAACACGGTGCACAGACGGGTAATAGTTTCATGTAGGAGAAATACAGGAACAATATAAAAGATAATACATTATGTTAAGTATATGCTGACAAGGCGAAATAATCTTTTCTTGGAGTTCGTAGATTCTCTGCTGGGCCGACAGCAGAGAATCACATATTGCCTTGTTGGGAGTAAGTCACGAACTGCAGTGTTCTGCCGATTGCGATCGTGTGTGAATCTCACTACATGCAGACATGTATCTGTTGAAGAGGCGATGATTATAATGATCGTCAAGCCGAATCACAACTATCGACAGAAAATAGTTCATTCATGTAAGCTACAAGGGTATGTGTATTTATTTATATATCTATGTACAGGGTAATCTCCTAAACTAATGAACAGATCATTAAAAAATACAGTTAAGCGCATTATTTTTTGTAAATTTTAACATTATATATACAAAGTTTTAAATATTTATTTGTTTATTTTTATGAACCGATCATTATGAATTTTGGAATATATATTCTCAGCAACTAAGTATAAAGGATGGTGTGATTTTCATTTTTTTATTTTTTATTTTTTCTAAACGAAAATCACACCATCCTTTATTTTTATAAATAAAACACGGAATAATAAAAACATAGTTTTTAAACAAAATTTACCCTTTACGGCGTAAAATGTAAAACAAAAAAATCCGAAACTCACAAAAAGATAATAATATTTGAAGTTTTTCAAATCGAAAAAAAAGGTGTACCTAAAATAAAATCAACAATTAAAAAAATAAAATACAGTGAACACGATTGTAAATTCAGTAATTTAATTTCTCAGAATATATATTTTAGGCAGTAGGGTTGTAATGAACAATTACGAATAATTTCTCTATTCTAAATTATCTCCCCTTTGGAGAACTCTCCTGTTCGTCTTAACCATATAAATAGCAGTACTAACATTGTACTGACAGTTTATGCCGAATAAAGCTTTCTTAAGTTATGACTGTTCTCGTTCGTCATTACAAGGGTGTTTAACGTAGACACATTATTATTTTTTTTTAACTATACCATTTAGAGGGGGGGCCACCGAAATCATACCGTAGGCCCACAACCCAAAGAAAAAAAAACAGTAAAATGAACAAATGTCAAGTAAATATATAAATTAAAAATAGATTAAAAAAAAGAATGGGTAGATAACTCATCTCTACTGATCTCAGCTTGTCGATATTGAAACACGCATGATGCTACATTTTGACGATTGAATAAAACCGTGAAACTGCCATAAAGTCTTAAAGTTTAGTGCATTTTATTACTCATTATATGCACTAGCAAATATATGCTCCCTCCGGTCGCATATTTTTGCTAGTTGTTATATTTAATTGCTCAGTAAAATGTGTTTTCAAATCGAAAAAAAAAGATGTACCTAAAATAAAATCAACAATTAAAAAAATAAAATACGGTGAACACGATTGTAAATTCAGTAATTTAATTGCTAAGTATAATATTTTTGTTTGTTTTTTACAAAAAAAATAGTAATTTTTAAATCAATTACTTTTTAAATTGAACAATTTGATTCAATAAATTTGTGCTTTAAAACATAGTTTCTAATAAGGTTTAAAAAAAAACGGTACTCTTATAGCTGATGCGCCAGATTTCCGTGACTTTGTGTCGGCAACGATCGTGCAAGTCTCAGAAGCGCCCGAGAGCTGACGAAGTAGTAACTAATCAGGTTGGAGCATTCATTCGCCAAGCAGGCTTAGCAAGCAGCCGACAATATTTGGAAGAAAACAATAATCGCGTTCTATTACAACAACAATGAATTATTATCAGCTGTGTCAGGTTGTCGAATCTCGGGAAGGACTAATTCAAAAGCATAACATTTTCATTTCTTTGTTTGTTTTATGTTAAAAAAATATTGACTAAATTTTACCCCCTCCCCCATGAAAAAATATTATTTTCACAAACAAATCAAAACATTTACATCTACACATTTGATTGAAAATGGTCCATTTGGCCCACCAAAAAATAAAAATATATTTATTTACAGTTCTTCAGCTACGGTTTGTTCGATTTTTTCTTTTTATCTATTTATTTTTTATTTGAAAGTCTTCCATTAAGCACTTGGCAGTTTCAGCCTCGTTTTCGTCTCGTCAGCTCTCAGGCGCTTCCGCAACCTGCTCGATCGTTGCTGATGCGAAGTTACGGAAATCTGTCACGTCAGCTATAAGAGTACCAAAAAACAAACCGAAAACGTTTTAATAAAAAAAATTAAAGTAAATATATAATTTTTGAGTGACTCGTAAACGTGTGTCCATCTCTCTCTCTCTCTCTCTCTCTGTCTCTCTCTCTCTCTCTTTTCTCTCTCTCTTTGTTTCTCTCTCTTTCTTGAAATAAAACTTTCTGTGCGTTCGAATAATCAGAGGGCAGTTAACCAAATGTTTGAATGGCCGCCAGCTGTTCCGTCATATTCCATTACAATCTAATTTAATTACGTAACTCAATTATGTAGATTAAAAAAACAATGTCTTTAATTAATTCTATTTATAATTTTTATTTAGATTATTATTATCGAGGAAAATATTTTAAATACATCTGGAAATCTGAAAAAAAAACAATCATGAGTGTATATTTGCGAATATTAATTTATTAGAAGCTTTAAAACAAATTAATTCTGTAAATTTGAAAGCCGTGTGATGTTTGGGGAAGCTTTGGAATGGGTATATATAGGAGCTGATAATTAGATATAAAAAGAGAGCGATCAAAACTAATAATATAGTTTCGGCTTCAGACAGATACACAATCTCCATTATTAATAGATATAAAAGTATTTATATTTTTAAATATCCACATGTTTCATCTTAACCAAGAATCATCAGTGTGGCCATTGAGACAGCTATACGATGAAAAAGTTAAATGCATTTTATTACTCGTTTATGAACTTTGAATAAGAAAGTAGTAAACAACGACTCAAAAAGGATAGATTAAAGCCTAGAAGAAAAGAAAAAAAGGCGACGACCGACGCGATACATTAATTTTATATTTGTATGTAATTAAAGGAAAAATCTATTGATGGCAAACGATAAAAGCAATTATACTGAACGGTTAATGCACATGGTACGAAGAAGCTATGATTTGTGCAAACATCTCCATTGAAGAAAAAAAAAAAGAAATATATTTTAAGGACTGATATATAATGAAAAAAATTAAAATGAATGCAGAATGCAACAGTGTTTTCCTGGCTGGAGGGTTACCTTCTTTTTTTTAGGAGCACTGGCGATGATCTTATCAAGAAAAATAAATGTCTCATACGTTTCAAACATTACATATATCTTGGTAGTAGGCTGAAACAATTGTATGCAAATAAAAAACTGATTTTTTGGTAAATTTGTAAGAATTTGTTTCCTTCATTTGATGTGGTTTCTATAATATTAAAATATTTTTATATAACTATTTATAATAAAGATATTTTTTTTATAAAATATTTAGAAAACCTTGCACAACGCAGATTATTTGTTTTTAAAATAAATTATTTATTCATCTCAAAAACATTTTTTTTTTTATAAACTTGAGTACTTTCGGTAAATCTACCATCTTCAGAAGAATATTTCTTCTTTTTTTTTTTTACTCAAGTTTATAAAAAAAAAAAATGTTTTTGAGATGAATAAATAATTTATTTTAAAAACAAATAATCTGCGTTGTGCAAGGTTTTCTAAATATTTTATAAAAAAAATATCTTTATTACTGCCACCCACCCAACGCTTCAAATTGTGTGACTTTTCAAAATAACTATTTATATTTTTAAATATCCACATACAGATGTTTCATCTAAACCAAGAATCATCACTGCGGCCATTGAGACAGCTATACGACGAAGACCGGGAAATATATCTATACGCATTAAATGAACACAGTCAGCCTCTGTAGAGTGTTCAACCTAGATGATGAAACTTTTCAATATTGCTTTAGTCACAAGTTTTTCATATTTCTCAGAGAAAAGAGCATTAAATAATTGTATATAATAAATATTTTTGAATATCATATTACATATGTTTTGTCTTAACCAAGAATCATCAGTGTGGCTAGGTATAACTGTACCACTTGTCGCAGGACGTGAACCCCAGACTGAAGTCGCCTTTGATTTCTATCAGATATATATATATAAGTTGGGTCGTTTATCACAATGTCAATGACATTACAACCCTTTTTACATATAAAAAAATACAAAAAAGTAAGATTTGTAATATACTCAGCATGTTCATGCGATATAAGTACTAGGCCTAACTAATTTGCATATTGATTTCCATAATGACCATTCATTAATTCACTATTCGTAATTAGTCATTTCTAATTCAATGACTGTTATCATTTTATTATTACACACAGTGCTATTTACGCATACTGTTTACATTGTTGATAGAAAATTAGAATTTTGGGTAATAAGGGTTTATTTTATTAATTTTAGGTCAACTTATTTCTAGGGGTTGCGATCCAGGAAAACAAAGCACCTCCCCCCCATCCCCCCAAAACACACAGAAGCACGCAAACAACAGCCAACCAAACAAGGCATTGAGTATCCCTCGTCCCTCCCTTACATTAAGTTTATTAAAAAATTAAATTTCACCATAATGCATTTCGATTCAGTTGTACATAAATCATCCATTTTATTCTTTTGTTAAATTGCACATTACAATAATGCCTCCGTCGGAAACACATCGCAGAGACGTTGGAATTTGAGTTTGAAATATAACTCGTGTTCCTAGGATTCGAGTCCGGCGACCAGTGTGAATAATTCTTCTCTACACTGACGATTCCTGTAAGGATGAAACGTATATGTATGTAGATAAAAAAACAAATATTTATAATTATATATATATATATATATATATATATATATATATATATGACCTAATCTCCATTTACTATTTAATGTTTCTGACTATATTTTTTGTCATCGTTTCATAAACATCATAAAGATAAGAGAGAGTGATAACTGCTCGACTTAAACAATATTTCTATAAAGAACGGAAAGAGAACGCGCCAGTAAACATAACAACGTGTAGCAGCTTCCTCCCTTCAAATACACTTCTGTGGGCAATTATAAGAGGTGAACTGTTACATCAGCTCAGATTGTGTGTTTATTTTCTGTAACCGCCTTATCAGCCGGCTGTCATGATTAGCTCACGTCAATTAAGGGCCGAGCAAAACTGAAACAGGAAGCTGACTATTTCTGCTTTTAGTTTAACGGAAACTTCTTATCATTTTGTAACTTGATCCCATTGAAATGATGAAGATGATTTGACTTGTTTAAATAAAAATAGTTGGAATCTATCTCTATCTACCAGATGAGCAACTGCTGCTGTGGGGATGGGGATGCGGAACAAGCAAGTGCATCTGGAATGAGATGCCTGCACTTATTGACCTTACAATGTTGAAAGTTGGCTAGGAATACTTTTTATATTTTAGTTTCTTAAAAATGAAACCACATAAAATAGTTAACGCCAGCATCTTAACTTATATTTTACAATAAAGTCTTCCCGGTGTACATGGGTGGCAGAACTCCGTGTGAGAGTGAAAAATCCTCCGACTTCCTGTACGTATGACTAATTTTTTAAAGAATATCGATCAGTACTAAATATTAAAATCGAAGAAAGCGAGACAAATTAAAATGTTGTTTTGTTTTCTGACAACATAGACCGATATGTGGCAGAAATCACTATCTGAAAAGATTAATGTATGTGGCTATTGTTACGGAAGATATTGAGTACCCATGTACGGGGTAAAAAAACTGACTGTGTTTTCTATATAAGATAATACATAGACAAAGTCTTATCAGACATGTCAGTTATATGTTAATAACTATTCATTGACATCATACCATGACCAGAGATAGAAACGAGGCTTCATCCTCTTTATAATCACAGCGTTCAGTTAAGACATGTAATACACAAGTAATGACAGCATGAAGTTAAGACTTCAGCCTTGTCTCAATATATTAGAAGATAGATATTGTCAATCAATATCAGTCAATCAGACTGGTAGAAAGTGAGATTGATTGACAGATTGGAATAGTTACAGAATGATTGACGGACTGGAGGAGAGCGACTGATAGACAGCATCAATTTGACAGAAAAATAGAGATATAGTGAGATCGATCGACAGACTGGTAGTGATTGTATGACACTGCTCATGAGAGATTGATTGACAGGGAGAGAAATAGTGACAGCTTGATTTACAAACTGATTAACTGACAGACTAATAATATGGCCGATAGTAAATATAGAAATGGGAACGGAGAAAAGGTCAAACGAAAAGAAGTAAAGTCTTTCAGTGAGTTATATAAAAATAAATGTTGCGAAAACACACGGATTATGTTGTGAAGTAAATATTTTATGAATATTTTAATTGTTTTAAAGAAATCATTTTTATATAACTCACTAAAAGACTTTACTTCTTTTCGTTTGACCTTTTCTCCATTCCCATTTTTATAGCAACTACCGACCATATTGGATCTATGCCAGTATGTCGGCTAATTTACTAATTTAAAAAGTGTTTCTTTCCTATTTCATACACCATACTAAATTGGGTTTGATGCCAATACGTTAACCATGTGATAATCTAAAAGAAAATACAATTTTTGAGCTACTGCATATCATATTTCAGATAAAATTACATGGGTTGATTACCCCCCACTGGATTGTGAAGTGAATTTTTAACTTTGTCAAGACAAAAAAGAGTGCTTTGAGCAAACCCTCCATTCCTGGGAGGTACAACTTGACAAGCTAAAAGCAATAATTTCTAATGGGTTCTGTTTACAATGAATACTTGAATGGAATTGGAGTTGCCGAATAGGAAATTCCTTGAAGACGTTTATGAGTTTCGACGGACATAAAATGGCAGAGGCAGAAAAAGTTAATTGGTTTTGCAACTGCTTCAATTCTAGGTCAAAACTCTTTAAGATTTTGATTAACAATTATCTGAGTAATGTGTGTAATAGTGGTACTACTACTACTACTACTACTACTACTACTACTACTTTAGGAACCGTGTTTGTAAATCAATACTTCTTGGCGTTAGGACTAGGATCAAAGTGTAGTATCTGTTCTGTGCTCGGTCAGGGGAGGAAAGATATTTCTTGACTGAGGTAATTTTAATGTTTGCTGCATCCATAGTGCCCATTTTTGGGGAGCTGGATATCCCCCACATAAAAAAAACCCTGACCTTGAGGCTAACTTTACCCTCATGAGAAGACAAGTCTACAAACGGTGTTTCGAAATTGGGCAACTTATTGAATGTCAGGACAATTGTTATTGTTATTTGTATCCTTGTAAATTTGTCATCAAAAATAAAATTTATTTTTTGATTTTTTAGATAAGGATTGATAATTTGTATTATTTGTATTACTCTTCTCATCTTGGTTGTTATTTCTCAGCCGATGTAACCTCTGATCGTCTGTTGATGCATCTTTTCAAACTCGGGAACCTATATGAAATTTCGGTGATTTGTTACATTAGGACCAGCGCTAACGTTAGGGTTTAGGGTCATGGTCAAAGTTAGCGCGGGTCCTAATGTAACATAGTATCTGAATTTCTAACTGAAACCTTTATTTTTAATCCACGAGGTAGTAATTTTTTTTTGTAATATTATTATTGTGTGCAGATGAAATTTTCATCTTTAATTTAGAAAAGTTAGTGAGTTGAAATAGGAGAGGATTCAAACCTTTTTGTCAAGTCTGATTCATCCAAAAATGGATCAGTACAATGTTGGGTGTGCGTGCAAGCCGTGTGCAAAAATTGATAAATAATCGTTTTAAGTATCTTTTTAAAAATTTATTTTCTTACTAATTCTCTGGATTTTCTTATGGGTCATGGTTACAACAAAAAGAAAAAGAAAAAAAAAACCTTCCCAAAACGGATTTAATAATCTAAACAGAAAACAATTATTATTTGATTTAAATTAAAAATAATGGTGTTGATCGATTTTTGGAGAAATCAGATTTGACAAAACAGTTTAAATTATCTCCCCTGTCAACTCGCTCTTCTTAGAAGATGTAAATTTCATCCGTACACAATAATACAGAAACATCAATTTTTTTTTTATTAGATTCTGATTAGTAATTATCTGTTACTCATTCGTAACAATATAAACATAGCCAAGTCAAATTATTGAGTATTTTTTTTACTAATGCGTCACAACTTATCAAGACTAAAAGCCACCCGAGGATTAGAATTAATCAGATGGATAAATTTAAAACATTAAAACAATTCTTTTTTACTTTTGTTCAACCCCAAAAAGGCATATCACCATGAAGCGTAAGGGACTACTGCGATAGAGGGCAGATTTATAGGGGGGGGGGGGTTGCACCTAGGTGGGGAGTTGGGTAGCAAGATGTTTGTTCACATTATATTTAAATTTCTACATGTTAGTACGGTCGAGGAAACAGGGATCAAGGAGATAATTCCAAAGGCAAGTGGTCTGAAGAAAGAAGCTATTAATGTACAAAATCTTCCGACATTTAGGAACCTCTACAGAAAAGGGGTGTGATTTTGCTGCTAGTTGGGGTATTTACGTTGAGGGGTTACTGTCGAAGTACTTGTAAAACAATCACAGATTTTGTATGATTTTGATTATTCGGACTACTGTTCTTATCTTAAGTGTTATCATCACGTTTCGCCAGCTATAACCTCCAGCCTTCTTCAGGTGTATCTTTTCGAACTTGGGAATATTTCTGTCGAACTGAATGACATGTGGCGCAGTGGATAAAGTTAATGTTTCTGAATTTTTTTAGATGAGAATTTATAATTTGTATAATTTCGATTATTCGGACTACTGTTCTCATCTTAAATGCTTCGGCCACTGTAACCTCCGGCCTTCTTCAGTTGTATCTTTTTGAACTCAGGAATATTTCTGTCGAACTCGGGAATCTGAACACGGAACTCCACGAGGGTAGCATGTTCTCGTTCCTGCACGATGACTGGGAGAAGTCTTCAGTAATTCGCAATTCTTCAGATGACTATCACTTAGAACTGAATTTTACTTAGTACTATATCCACTGTGCCACGGGTCCTTGCGATATCGCACTGCGACAGAGGTTGGAGCTTGGCAGGCAGTGTGGGACCTATTAGGTTAAAAATTATTTGTTTCAAACCAAAATCACATGACCACCTCCAGCTCAAAGTAATAGTTTCTTATGTTTTAATTTCTTTGGATGCTATCTCAAGCAAGCACAGTTTCACTGTCGATTTCGATTGAACCGAAGGAGGCCTGCTTTCTCAATAAGGATCTCTGAACCTTGGAATTTGGACAAGTGCTGGGTTGATGTATCCTCTTCTATGTAAATTTGTACAAATCTTTCCCTACATGGCAACTGAATCATGATTGTTTTATTTTTTGCCAAATTTATTGAAGTTAATTGAAATTGAATTGAATGGACTTTCAGGAGATGTAGTAAATTCGCCAACGACACATCAGTTCAAGGTGAAATTGGGCAGCTGCTGGGCTACTCCATCCTCTTCTATTGAATCAAAAAGCACCGTTGTTCTGTTCCTTCATCAACCGTATCAAATAAAATGGTGTTGTTTTTGTCAACAAGGTCAAAAGACAAACCAAATTTTCTGTTTTAGTCTCAAAATTATAATCAGTCCTTATTTACTTGCCTCCCTATGAGGGCAAAGTTAGACACAAAGTCGTTTTTAATGTGAGAGATTTCCAGCTCCGTCAAAAGGGGCACTCTGGATGGGACAAAAATAAAAATAGCTCCATTCAAGAAGGATCTTTTCTTCTCTGATCGAGTACAGAACAGATACTACACTTTGATATATTTATGCATTACAATTATGACATAAATTTTAACAAATTTGGTACAAGGCCACATCATAAGGGGATTGGAGAGGGTCAACAGTCTTGCTGGTCTATATTCTGCACTTAACTAGTTAGTCACTGTAATACCACATTTACTCTATGGGATAAGCAATTAAATTTTCCCGATGTTTTAATACATAACAACAAATTAGCATCATTTGGACAAAAATTGCCACAATCTAGAAGGATTTTTCTTTCTTTCATTACTGATCGAGGACAGAAAAGATGAAGTGTAGTATTAGAACAGATACTACACTTCAATCCTAACCCGGAAAGTCAAGAAGAATCACAATTAGTCTACCATTTTCTTCTTTGTGTATGTGGAAAACTAGATTTAAGTTGAATCTATATCAATAAAATTGTATGACCACTACTCGTGAGTGTGTGTGTGTGTGTGTTTCTCGCCTTTACGTGATTTACACATTGTTGTTTTATTTATTACTCGCTGGTACTTACCTGGCGTTGTCCAGGATTTAGTTTACTTCAATGTTTGTTGCTTCATTTTACTTTAGTCGAAGTTCTCAGAAATCAAATGGCTTTTTCCTGGGCTAACACTTGATCTCTATATGAGATACATAGATATTCGAATATTCAATTAATATTCTCCACTACCTGTCAAACATTGAGTTAGTAAAGAAGTTAAGAATATTAATTTTCCTCTCCCCAATTGACCCGTGAACTATGTTAGTCTATCATTCATGTGGTCTTTTGGTCTTACCGGCCAGGACAAGAATTCATCTAGTCTGGTGGAGTATCCAGCTAAGTGCTGTTACTTGAGGTAAAATTACTTGGAAAAGGTGCACCATTCCTCGTATGAGCCAGTGTATAGCCGTGTCGAGGGGATCTTATTTGTGCTGCAAATACTATGATATTTTTAATATTTGGTCAGGGTTTACTTGTAGGGGAGGTATCCTCATGTCAGGTTATCCTGACAAACCCTTATACAGAGAGATCGAAGACACTCGAGGATGGTGTCTAGTAGGTAATTCAAACTCCCCACTGTGTATTTGTTTTGAAATTTTTAGTAAGTTATTGACTGAGCTTTAATCTATGATCCCCCCCCCCTAAAACATTCACAATAAAAGCTTGTCTAACTACAACCACTGTCAATAATTTCCTTTTCTTCCTCTGTGTACCTGGAGCTAAACAGAACTTCCATGATCAGAGTTTCTTTCCAAGAACTAGCAGTTTGTGGAATACAATACCACATTTCTGCTTCCGAGCTGACTACAACATGGTCGTTTTCAAATTCAATAGCCGTCTTCTTAAACAATCAAATTCTGCCCAGTCTCAACCATCGTTACCAATCCTCATGGTGTTATCTCACTGGTCACCTGACAAACTCACTAATCTTTATCCTCGAGTGGCCTTTGGGCCTTGATAAGTGATGACTCGTTAGTACATAAAAAAATAAAACAAAACATGTATTGGTTAGGCTGAAGAGTGGAGCCAATGCAATGCATGTATAGTTATGTAGGGATTTATTAAAGTGGTTGTGTAAATAAATAGGATAAAAAAGAAGAGAGAAAAATACATTTGTCATAAATAGAAGGTAAAGCTACCTTCATTTAAAGTTGTGTGATAATATTATTAACGAGTGGATTGCTGAATCATGTACATAATTATCTGCCATTTACTGTTAGAAATCGCATCGTTGGATGTTCACATTCGCCTCTCCCTCCTACCGGAAGCAGGTAGTGACCTTTAGGAGTTTACCTTTGGCATTTGACCTCAGGGATTTATTTGGCACCCTTTTTGAACATGTGGTGAAAATAAAAAATCATTTTCATCAGCTGAGATTTTGCGAGGGAGCAACCAACCTCGTACCAACTCGATAGAATTTATCATTGAATTTCCAATAAAACTTAAAGGCATTTTTTAAAAAACTGCGTTCACCCCAAACAAGGCAAGTTGCCACTGTAGACGTAAGGGGCCACTGAGAATTAGAGTGAAAGTTTAGGGGATCATCCTAAATTGGGAGCTGTGCAGCTAGATGTTTGTTGACATTCGTTTTTAATTTCTGCATGTCGGTACAGTCGGGGGAAACAGGGAGCAGGGAGGGAGTTCCAAAGGCCGGCAGCTCAAGGAAAGAAACTATTGGAGTAAAAGGCTCTCCGGCATTTGGGGACGTCTATAGTAAATGGATGGGATTTAACTGATTGTCAGGTTGGTCGAGTGTATTTACGTTATTTATTCTTGACCATACGACCAATGCAATAACCTCGTATCAACAGAATTTATTATTGACTTTTATATTGAATTACCAAGAACTTCACTAGGTGATGACTGAACTAAAAGGTGACGCATCATTCTGCAAAGAAAAGAAGCCACATCCTATGTCGCCATTTTTTATGAAATCAAAGTGTAACTTTTTTTTAATGGTGCGATTCGGTAATGATTAGCCCTCATCTGTGTGAGAAGAAATTCTCACATTACTGTATTCATCACCGACTGTAAAATCTGTTCAATATTGTAACCGGTTATTAGTTAGGCTGTAGAATGTAGCCAATGCATTGCCCGTTTAGTTGTGCAGCAATTTATAGGAGTGCTAATCTAATTTAATAGAAGCAGAACTAACAGAAGTTCGTTGTAATAAAAAGGAAAACGGTATCTTCATTTGATGAATAGAAAATCATCTATAATCTTGTATTGTTAACAAACATGGTGTTAAGAAAGTATGTTACAATAGTGGTTATTTATCTCCTTCCCACTGCGGGAACATGTGACACAAGGTCGGAAGGTGGGGATTGGAAAGCCAGCACCCAAGAGATTGAACACTATGGCCCACAAAAAATAACTGAGTAGCCCTGTCAGCATTCCGCGATAGAGACAGCTCAGACGATTAGCAATAAACTAACCCCTTTCTCAAAGGGCGAGAAGGTAAAGCCTGGGAGGGTGGACCACCTAGAGTTGCACAGAACCATACCTCAGCCCGACAAATGCCACAACAACAGCCCATCCTCTGTCAGACTGATTGTCAAGGACGTATTCGCGACTGTTGTGAAAATGAATGTCAAATGTTACAATAGTGACATAAGTAAAGTTTTGAGTTGCTTATTGTGTAAGTGTTTACTACCAGACGATGTGTAAGAAAACAATACAATATTGTTTCCATGGAGAAAGTGTTTCATCATGTAAACTTTGTATTCACCGGATACGGATAACCTGTGACGTCAACTCATGTTACAGCAAATTATAAAAACTTCCAGATATTTCTTACATTTGACCATTAGAATAAAAAATATATTTACCTTGGTGATACCATTTGAGCACAGGGTGGAGCAGATGCTAGTGTGATTACAAAAATTAGGAGTGGATGGAGTAAGTTCAGGGAACTTCTGTCATTACTAACCAGCAGAGCGTTACAACTGTCAACCAAGGGAAGAGTCTATCGGGCATGTATACACAGTATGATGATGTATGAAAGTGGAACCTGGTGAATGAGGTTTAAGGACATGCGTTTCATGGAGAGAAATGATATGAGAATGATACAATGGATGTGTAATGTGAGGCTTAAAGACAGGCTTAGTTCTGATGACCTCAGAGGAAGATTAAATCTGGACAGTATAAGATGTCTGCAGAATGGTAGATTTTGGTGGTATGATCACGTTAAAAGAATGGATGAGTTCTTGGGTTAGGAGAGTTAGATTAGATAGTAGATCTTGCATACACAAAGCTTTATAACAATAGTAAATCATTAAATAAGGGGCTTATTATTGTTAAGATAAGCCCCTTTTGATTATCTATTATTGTTATAATGCGGGAGTAAATATGAAATTAGAGTTTCAAACAGAATGTGAAATTTCTTAAGGAAATGTGGAAAAGCGGAGTCCCTAACTAGCAAAAATAAGGGCACGAACACGTCATTGTAGCTGGGCCAAGATATTTCGGTCGATGGTTGCGACCATATTCGTATGGAAAAGAAACGTTATTAGCAAAAACTCCCAATTTTTATTTATATTTATTTATTTATTTTATGTTTATTTTGATTTCTTTTATCTATTTCAATTTCAATTATCATCAGTTCTCCATAACATTGTGTACTGTCGTCGAAGCTGATAAATTCGTCAAAATTTGCTCCATGCCCGATGGTGTAGAAACTTGACAGAGAATATATACGCCGTGTTAGAAAAATTTGCAGAACACAGCTAACAAACAAAAACAAAGTAACTGCCATTAACCAATTAGCTATGCCAGTGATAACATACAGCTTTGGAATTATTGATTGGCCACAAAAGGACATTAATAGATTAGACACTAAAACGAGAAAAATGTTGACAATGTACAGAGTAGTTTAGAGGAACCAGTGTCTACTAAGGCTGTATCTGCCAAGAGGAACAGGGTGTATGGGTTTCTCAGAAATTGACCATCAATATCGAACCACTATTGTAAGCACCGGCCAATATCTGATGAGCTCCCAGAACCTTCCATTTCAGAAAACTGAAAGATGGGGCCAACCAACAACGTGCTAAGTATTTCCTAGATGAATTATCCCAGGAATATATAGATAGGGAAGGCTCTGTAGACTGGCTGAAAAGAGAATCTCTCCACTATGATCAGGAGAGAATGATAATGGCTGCTTAAGATCAAGGCTTGATGACCAATGCCTTTAAAAAGATGAGTGATCTCAGCAACAATAACAAGTGCAGGTTCTGCCACACAGAAGTAGAGAGTGTGAGCCACCTGACATCCAGTTCTAAGGTTCTCCTGGCGGATGGCTATTATACAATGCGACACAACGGAGTGTGTAAATATCTTCACTGGACTATTTGTAAAAAGTTGAATATCCAGTGTAGCAGCAAGTCTTGGAAGCATATACCAGAAAGAACAGTTGGAAATAATTTATACACCATCCACTATGACTATGCAATCCATACAGCTACATATCTAGAAAACGGAGCTGTTAAACCTGACATCGTGATATGGGACAAAAGGGAGAAAGTAGCAACCCTAGTTGAAGTCAGTGTCCCTAATGATGCAGAATTAAAGAGAGCTGAAAGGGAAAATATTACGAAATACTAAGGCTTTATGTACGACATGAAAAGAAACTGGAATTTTAGGAAAATCTCCATCATACCAGTAATTATAGGAGCAACAGCACTAATGAAAAATAATTTCAAAGCTATCTGGTGAGTATACCCGGTGAACCGAGTGCAAGAGAAATAAAAACAATTGCACTTAAGTGGACGGTTAGAATCTTAAAAAGATCTCCAGGCCTGAGTGTCTGAAATAGCCGGTGAATGTCTGGCATCCGGTAGGATGCCCCATCGCCAGCAAAAACGGAAACATAAGAAAAATAAAAAATAAGTGAAAAAGTCTCTTATATCGGGGAGGACGGACCAGAGAAAATCTCTCTTATACCCGGGCTACTCTTATATCTGCGTATTTCATATCCGGGTTACACTGTATATAGATATTGCATATATATATATATATATATATATTTATATATATTATATTTGTTTTGATCTAAATATTTTAGTTTAAACCAGACACCGAGACGAATCTCTTTTATTCATATGTAAGATAAAATTGAGGCAGATGATTCGAACTAAATACCGTAGTCATCTACCTTGACTAACTATTTTGATTCGCTCAGCCAGTCAATCTTTCTCTCACCTCATTTTCCACTCTTAACGAGTGCGAATTAATGAGGTTAACAGGTCATGCATTATCTGGGGCAAAGACAGAAAATCTTCTTCCTCAAGCATTTTGCAAGTCAGCCCAACCTTATTTTCTCCTTTGAAGACTATCTTTCCATCACCCAACATTAAATTGTACTTTGTTCTTGGCGTGTTCATAAACGCATGTTTAAAAGCCAGAATCTTTAACTTACAAATATTTATTTAGGAAAATCAAACTTCTTTGGAAGTGAAGGCCCTAATAATCTTGTACATTTGGCATACCCTTTTTAGGGTTTTATTTTTAGAGAATCGCTTTTGTGACAACTCGTTTAAGGGAATCATTTTTAAGAAAACAGTTTTAGGGGGCACACGAGTGTGAAAGAGCAAGAGAAATGTTATATGATAGACGCACACAAAATAATGAGTACAAAAGCATAAGTTCACAAAAGAGATATTTTATATATATTTAAGTGGAAGTTTAGGAATACACAGAATGGTTTTTCGTATTTTGAGAGTCCTTGCAGAACAAGGGGGATTCATTAGCTTAGATATTGAAGAAGCCTGAGTCGATAATTTAAAGGCTGTGAATTATCCACAGGTCAGAAAAGTTGTAATCAAAAAATTCCCCACTCAATTACACAAATTACATTTTATTGAAACTTATTAATAAGAGTGTTAGGAAGTGACCTTAGGAGTTTACCTTTGGCATTTGACCTCAGGGATTTATTTGGCACGGTTAAAATAAAATCATTTTTTTTATCAGTGGAGATTTTGCGAGGGAGCAGTCAACCTCGTGGTAACCCCATGGATTTATTATTAAATTTAATGCAGGAAAAAAAAAAGAAATCATCTCTCACTAGATTACGAAATCGATTTTGTACGTGTAAGATAAGAAAGAGTGCTCTGAGCAGCACCTACCCCTCCCAAGATGTATGAGCAGTACTCCGTCTTGGGTCAAATCTGACTCTTAAACTGCTAAACTGTAGTAAAATCAATTTGCCTTTAGAAACGTTAGACCGTGTTTCTTCTGATGTCACTGGGAATACAGAAGTAATTTATGCCTATAGATAAGCAGCATTTTCAAGTAGACTGATTGTGTGGTCTAATTTAAATAACACCAGTATATATATATATATATATATATATATATATATATGAAAACGTGTGGGTTAGTCGTTATTACAGCAGATCAAGCAGGGAAATCAGTTGGGCTTCTGTGGGTCTGAGACAGATGGGATCTCGGGCCCTAAGATAATGAAATGTTTGTGTTCGGTTGAACTTGTGTTTTGATTCTGATTGCAAGTCTGTCATTCGGTGGAGAAATGTCATTGTAACCTAAAAAAATAAGATATCGTTATTTGCTTAAAACTGGAGTCTTTGTTTTATCGCCGTTTTATTGGGGTTACTCTGTAAACATGTGCAATGCTGTATCTTTAATATTGTGCATAGTTGCAATACATGCAGACGACAGGCCTGCAATGGGAGAAACATTTAGCTAAGAGAAGAGAAACCACCCAAGAAATCGGCTGACGTCTTTGAAATAGCAGTGTTTTCTTGAATACGAGATTCCATTCTGCGATTGTAAGCTACTTGAGTTTTGGAAAATTAATATCGCTCCAGATACGAGGCACCATGGGTAGTAAGTTATTTTTTATGTCCATAGATAATCAGCTTAGCCTTTTTAAGTGGGCTGATAGTGTGATCTACTCTAAATGACATCAGTATGTGTATATTTCAGAAGAGTGGGCATGGAGGGCAGTTGTGTTTCTGTGGGTCTCAGAAACAAATAGATTGGCCTTTGGGCCCTAAGATAATGAAATGTTTGTGTTTTGATTCGTCGGCTGCAGAGTTCTGATTGCAAGTCTGTTTTTCGGTGGAGAAATATCATTGTAACTTCTCAAAATAAAACACTGTCACTTGTTTCAAACTGGAGTTGTGGTTTTTAGAGGTAGAATCCTTTTGTTACAGTAGTGATGTAAACCACATAATTTACATTGGGAACAGTGTCGGAATCCATCACAAAATTCAGATGAAGGCAAGTGGACGATCACGGCCTGTGCAATGAAAGGACACAGACACAGAGTATTGTATATACATGATTCAGCTGAGATGGAATATTAATTTTGTGTGAGGCAACTGAAATTCTGTTCACATCATGGCGACCGGTATGAATAATCATCTCTACACTGATGATTCCCGAAAGGCTGAAACGTATACGTATGTAGATAAATACAAATATTTATAATAATTTGTCGCTCCCAATCTAGGGTGGGCTCTGTGGTGATTAGTATTAGCACACCCATCATCGTGGCTTTTAATGCATGTTCCTTCAGCAGTCAAACAGTCTGACGACGGCTGCCTTTATCAGGTTTAATCTCTCACTAATTTGCCGTGTTGTTGATAGTGGCCGCATGGGCTAAGACGTTGGAAACTGAGTTTGAAACATGACTCGTGTTCTGTGTTCAAGTCCGGCGACCGGTATGAATAATCATCTCTACACTGACGATTCCCAAAAGGCTGAAACGTATACGTATGTAGATAAAAACAAATATTTATAATTATATATATGTATATATATATATATTTATCCTTGCCACTCTCAGTGTAAATATCACTTAATTTCTCTGTAATCACATGACAATCTCTTGTGGCCCCAAGAACTAAGTGAACGCTTACAGATCTAAGGTGTCTCCGTGAACTTAGGTTCGTGCTCTGTGACGTCTGAGTGCTAATGAGAGCCGTAATCTCGAAACGACATTGTACATAGGTAAAATGTTAATAAAAATATAGTTTAATATTATAAGAAGCCCCTTTCAAGTAAAATTGAAAGTAGAGCACTATCGGAGGGATTAAAAACATACATTCACCTGGAGCCCCAGTGCAATACTCCGACTCTGTCGTTGAGTTCTATCATATGTCTAGATATTTATACTTGCCGCTCTCAGTGTAAATATCACTTAATTTCTCCGTAATCATGTGACAATCTCTCGTGGCCTCAAGGACTAAGTGAACGTTTACAAATTCAAGGTGTCTCTGTGATCGGGTTCATGCCATGTGACCGTCTGAGATTGTTATTTTGTTGCATTGATGAGAGCTGTAAGCTCGAAACGATGTCGTACGTAGGTAAAATATTTTAAAATATATAATTTAATATTATATATATATATATATATATATATTAGTACACGTATTGCATCAGTTTCTGTAGATGTAAATCTGTTGAAACTCCAGTGTTTATAAAAAGTGCTCAATAACAAGTAAAGCTGTTCTTTAGTATAGATTTTTATTTTTACAAACATTATTGGTAACATATGTGCATACATGTTTCGGTTGTAATCTTCACAGAGAGTCAACCTCTTCAGACCAAAGAAGACAAGGAAGTGTCTTCTTTGGTCTGAAGTGGTTGACTCTTTGTGAAGAGTACACCCGAAACATGTATGCACATATGTAACCAATAATGTTTGTAAAAATAAAAATTTATACTATATATATATATATATATGAATGAATGAATGAATTATGAATATAGTAATCATAGCAAAATGATGAATAATGGAAAAGAAAGATGCTTTGTTAGATTGCGTACTCAACATCAGAGGTCATAAGTAAGTAAATCTATAAGTTCCTATAAATGTTATTGTTTGAAGAGAACAACTTTATTAGATTAACCGTAGTTCATTGAGTAAACATCATGAATATCAGAAAGAAATATTGTTTTATTATTTTTGATGGCAAGAAAAATAAATTTCATTAAAAAAAGTATTTTTCTGTCTTTGAATTCGTCTATGACCTTGTGCGAAGTGCTGCCACATTAAGGTAAAAGGAATATTCTGCAAGATAAATGTTCGCAAATATTTAGGAGAGTAGAAAGTGGACATTGGGTTTACTTTCAGCAGCCTCGTAACTCTCGCTTCCCTTATTTTGTCCTTTAGATAGAGAATAGCCTCAGGTGTGAGAAAGTGTTTGGAGCGATAGAGAGAATTGACTTTACGAGAATCAGAACTATTTGTTTGTGTTCGTCAAAGTTAATTATATATCTATTATTAATTGGGATTTGGTATCTGTCTGTCTGAAACTGAAACTGAAACTCTACCATTATTCCTATTAATTAGTTGGTATTTGTCTGCCTGGAATCGAAACTCTACTATTACTATCTTTTAATGCCTATTTCAGTTTACTATACTGCTCCAGACTAATGTACTATCTTTCAATGATAAATTCAAAGGAGGTAATGTAATATCTATTCTCTCTCACGGATTGCTTACTCATTTTTTGGTGTGGTAAGAGAGTATCTGGTTGTTTTCATGAAACAATTCTTTCAGGCATTACCTCCTCCTTTGGAGGGCAGTGTAGTTCAAACTTAAAAAAATAATTATAGCTTTGTTGTGACGCCATAGATTTATGATTTAAGTCATGTTTCACAACATTAATTCACACATAAGCGGCGATAAAAAATAAATAAATGAATGGGTAAACATTATCAATAGCTTTGAAAATGATTTTAATACTCAAAAAAAGAAAATGAGCCAATTCGCTTTACTGTGTTTGCCAGCATAGTGATCCTTTGCTTGCTCATAATAGCAGGCCCTCTGCAGGATCTAAAATTTGGGCCCGTAGTTGTGGTAATTCTAAATTCATTGCTTCTCCATCAATGGAAATTTAGTATCTGTCTGTCTGAATCCGAAACTCTACCATCATTTCTATTAATAATAAGAATTTTGTATTTATCTGCCTGAAACCGAAACTATACTTGGGTTTACTTTCGGTAGCCTCGTAACTCTCGCTTCCCTTATTTTGTCCTTTGTTAGAAATATTCCTCATGGAATGTGAGGACTAAAGGGGGAAGAATTGCTGTTTTCTGGGTCGGAATCTATCCATCTAACACTTACCGTTGGCTAGTTTTTGACCTTGAAGTAGTAGTATTTTTTCTTTAGCTCCTAACATCAAGTGGCTTCATGCCTTGTCTGGAGCGACTTTCATAAAGAAAAAAATATATATTTGGGCTTTAATAACTAAATAGAATCATACTCAGAATGATCTTGCAAAATACCACCAATAGATTCGTTAATAAAATCACCAATCATTTCTGCAATGCAACCATATTTGGTACAAATAAATTTGAGTTTTTGCCTGACTTGTCCACCAAGTTTCAGTCGTGAATGTCCAACAGTCTTTGTTTTATTGCTGTTCAATGATAAACGCACCTGGATACCACATGCAAAACTCTGACACATTCCTCTGTTGGCAACGCATTGATTTTGCCTGTGATGGCCCTCTTCAGTTCAGTTATAGTCTGTGGATTGTTTTCATAAACATTATCTTTGAGATAAACTCACAGATAAAAATAGGGGGTTATGGTTCGGTAAGTGTGAAGCCCATTCAAGATTATACCCCCTACTGATAAGGCGATAAACCAAGTGTCCTCGCTTATTATTGAACGGCGATAAAACAAAGACTGCTGGACATTCATGACTGACACTTGGTGGACAAGTCAGGCACAGACTGAAGTTTATTTCTACCAAATATTGGATTGCAGAAAGGATTGTCAATTTTATGAAAGGTTCCATGAGTGGTATTTTTTTTTGGGGGGGGGGGGTACTTTGTATTATAATAATTTCTACAAATATGAAATATTCTAAGTGTTTTATGTTTTTTTTTGTTTTTTTTGAGGGAGGAAGTAGATGAAGTTACATTACTGGAACCAGTGTTACGTCCCTTGGTGGAATAATTTTCTTTTTTTCTGAGAGCGGAAGTAGATGAAGTTACATTACTGGAACCAGAGTTACCTCCCTTGGTGGAATAATTTTCTTTTTTTTCTGGAGAGCGGAACCAGAGTTACCCCCCCCCCCCCACACCACCACCCTTGGGCGAATAATTTTGTTGTTAAGGTTGGTTCTCCTCTTTAACGGTCTCATTTTCAGCAGATAATAAAATTGCATAAATCAATAGAATAAATTTAGTTCAAAAAAGTTTTGTTGAGCAATAATCTCATCATCAGCAGCATATTTGGTTTAACGGCAGTTTTACATACTGGCATGTGTTGGACGGCTTTAAGAAATTGACTTTCAAAGAATTTATCTCTGGCCAGGTCTTTATATATCCCTTTTTCTCTCAAGTTGATTTTTATCACCTTCTCCCATATTTTCCTTAGAAATTGTGAATTGAATCTGCTACCTTAACTGTTCTACATCTACTAACCCAAGAACTCTCATCCATTCTTTCAGCATGGCCATACCACTGAAGTCTACTCTTCTGCAGACATCTCTCTATGCTGTTGAGATTTAATTTTCTTCTCAGGTCGTCACAACTAAGCCTGTCTTTAAGACTCACATTACATATCAATCATATCATTCTCATCTTATTTCTCTCCATGCAACGCATGTCCTCAACCCTCACTAGCCAGGTTTCACTTCCACACATCATCACACTGCATACATATGCTTGATAGACTCTTCCCTTCGTCGACAGTGGTAACACTCTGCTAGTTAGTAATGGCAGAATTTCCCTGAACTTACTCCATCCACTCCTAATTCTTGCAATCACACAAGCACCTGCTCTACTCTGTGCTGTAATGGTATCACCAAGTTAACAAAATCTCTTGACAACCCCAATAGCTTCACCATCCAGATATACTTTGTCTACATCTGAGTTTTCATCAATCTCTTACACGTCTTAACATGTACTGGTTATCTTTTCTCAACCTACCAGTAAGTCCACTGCACTTCTTGCGTACTCAATGCTTACAATACCTCAAAAAATTGAATTGCATCCGTTTCGTTTCAACAAACTGAGCAGGGGAACTTTACTTTTTTTTATCTATATAATAATTTTTGTAAATATAAGTTTCATTTTAATAACATCTATACCAGAGCAACCACCATAAGGTCTTTTGTATGCCATTTTTGTTTTAAAGAGTAAGTTATGGCACAGAATGCGGTACAGATGGAAAATATATATCCATAGTTGTCAAATATCTTCCTCATAGTGATATCACAGACAAGAATCTTGTATATATATATATTGTGATGTCGTGTGTGTATTATATAATACTTGTGTCAAAAATCACGCATGTTGTGTCTTGTATTGACTGATTACAGAACACATGTCTTATTTAAAATGGAGTTTTAGTTTGTATAAGAAAGATGTAGAAATCAATTACAGGCAATCAAAGAGATATGTAGATATAATTCCATACATGGCTAAGAGAAAGAGAGACACCATGACTTGTTTTACTCTCACCCTCATCGGGGCTCATGCCTCACGTATCCAACCGCTGTCCAATAGAGCTTGGAAGAGATAATGATACTCTTCAAAGGAAAGTATGTGTCATGATTTCTGCCATCCACCAGGGTCATACTCTGACCTCACACCATCAATCATTCAGCAAGTTCATTGCTCATTTTGGGACTGATTTTAACTAATCCATTCTTTCCATTCCAGAGTGAGTGATTTATTCCCTCATAATCCATTGGGTCATAACCACTACCACTATTCATTCCTTGATTTCATTAAAAAATTCATGAACTGTGACATGAACTGTGACATATCTATCGCTCCAAACACTTTTTCACACCTGAGACTATTCTCTATCTCTACAAATCTACAATCAGACCATGTATGGAGTACTGTTGTCATATTTAGGCTGGTAAATTTCTGTCCTATTTGAGGGTTCTTGGTAAGGTGCAGAAACTTTTTGATTGGCCCTACCCTTTTTTCTCTTTTTTGCACCCTCTATTTCACAGACGTGATGTGGCTAGTCTCAGTCTTTTCTATAAATACTATTATGACATGTGTTCTTCAGAATTATGTGATCTATTCCTTGCTTCTTTTGTTCCAGCTCATTTGACTCGTTGATCTAGTGGTCTCCATCAGTTTGCTGTTTTAATACCTCATTGTAAAACATCTTCCTATTCCAGTAGCCCCTTACCAAAAGCCGCAGGATTGTGGAACTCTCTTCCTGCTGACTGTTTTCCTCCTACCTATGACCTTAGTCTTTTCAAGACTAAAGCCAATAGGCATCTCCTGTCTGCGATAATCATATTTGTTCCTGTAAGCTCTTTAAATCAAGTGGCTTCATGCCTTGTCTGGAGCGATTTCCATAACAAATATATATATATATATCATCTCTTTTAAAACATTCTTTTTATGTAACAAAAATTATCATTATTATTATTAAATAGAAATAATATTATTATATAAAAGTAAAGAGACTTTTTAGCCATCTAATTTACATACGTGTTTGTGGTGTGTACGTATAGAAATTATATTGCTACACTGATAAAAAAAGAGCGTCGCTCTTTCTCTAAATGCTCACATAGACATTAAGAAATAATCGAAAGTGGTGGAATCAACATCGTGAGAGAGGGGAGAGAAATACGTAGCTCAGAGAGAGATGGGTGACTTGTTCAGTTAATTATAAATTACGACAAAGTAGAATAACTTAAACAGTTTTTTCCCAAATATAACTCAATCCCAGAACTAAAGTATATTTTATCATGTTTTTGTTTGTGTTAAAGTATAGAGGAAAGAAACCCGAGGGAAACAAACGTTGATGAACTTACATTTTATACAATGATATATATATATATATATATATATATATATATATATAAATTTTCTGGTCGCTCCTAATATTGTTTAATGCTACCATTGTTTATATTTGTATTTTTATTTTGTTTATTGATGTATTTTTCTCTTATGCAATTTCTCCTCCTCGGTTCGACCTGCTCTGAATGTTTTAAATATTTTGATTAATTATTCAATTCGCTGCCTTTATTCTGCTTAGAAAGTCCTTTCACTTGTGTTGACTTTTGGTACTGAAATCTGATGTTTTTCGCAAGTGACCTCAGTATGTGATGTTATAAAAAGGTGCTGACGAAGTGACGTTTTAGTATCATGAAAAATAATGAACAATAAAATATTTCCAAAAAGTTTTGGAAACAATCGTACGCCGAATGGCAGTTGGTTTTGAACTTTGGAACAATGCTCAAATTATATTTATCTCAACTAACATTATATATATATATATATATATATATATATATATATATATATATATATATATATATATATATATGAGAGAGAGAGAGATCTTTCATTATTATTATTTGTTTTTATTTATTTTTTCTTGTTTAATATAAAAACGTCAGGATTTTCTTAGATTATAGACCCAACTTATCCAGTAAACCGCTATCAAAGATCAAAGAAAGTTGTTGTTTTTTTGCCTATGGAGGTTTGGATTAAGTTTTTACATTAAACAACTAGAACACTGGAAATCATTTGCAATATTCTCTAAATAAATGAGTCAAGGCAGGAAAGGGTGCCCTGAGAGGCACTTCCCCAGATGTGGCAGGTCTTAGGACGTATCTGACTCTCCAAGCAGATATTTGGTTAACAGGCATTTAGTTAAGGGAGCACTTTTAGGCCAATGTATGGAATAAGGAAAAATAAAAATAAAATTAGAAGTATAAAAAAATTACTAAATACTATCGGGACCCATGTCCTGGCATTGCCCGTGAAAATTGAAGAAACCAGGAATTGTAGACCCCAATAATAAATTGCCCAAAATGGGATAAGAAAGATTCTGTTCACACAAAATGCTAAGCATTTATCCACGATATAAAAATATTTGTAAAATGTTGTTGTTGGGGGGAGGGGTTCTTACTGACTTGTTTGCTTGGCCACGGCGTATGTGTTTTTTGGGAGGAGGGAGCTTTGAATTTAATTTATTATTTAACAAAAGAATAAAATGACTGACTGAACCGAAATGCATTATGATGGAATTTAATTTTATTATGAATTTAATATGGTGGGAGGGGAGAGGGACACTCGCTGACTTGTTTGCTTGGCCACAGTGTGTGTGTTTGTGTGTGTGGAGGAAGGGGCTTTATTTTTAATTTACAATGTAGAACTGGATCACAATCGCCATATGTAAATTGACCTGAAAAAAGTGAAAAGTCTCTTTTTACTGAAAATGTTAATTTTCTATCCATCTATTATATAAAAAACATGTGCATGTATAATAATAAAATGAAAACAATCATTGAATTAGAAAACAATAATTAGGAATAGCTAATAGATGTCTTTTTGCAAAACAGTATGTAAATTAATTAATCTTAGTCCGCTGATCGCATAGACATGCTCAGTATATTAGAAAGCTACTGTTCTATTTTGTATATGAATTTGGCGTTTTAATTTCGCTGTCAGTGCAGTAAAGGGCTCAACTTTATACATAGATATAAATTCTCTTTAAAGAAACTTTTGTACTTATGCAGTTTATGAAACGCATTTTCATCGGCACATTCCGGCAGGTTATAGACCGCCGGAAGGCGCTGAACGAAAACTTTTTGTATCAAAAACGCTGGCCAATGTTGAAATGCTAGAAACAGGCATCGTACGTTAATTTCAAGGAAAAAAATTCAATGAAAACTTGGAAAAAGAAATGTAAATTTGTAAGAAACTTTCCAAATGTAGGGGGAAAAATTCAAATCAAAGGAACCAAACATTCATCGTATGTGGTAAGTTTCATGAATATTTATTTCTGTTTGGTGAAGAAAATATGGTGCAATAACTGATAGCAAACAGGTTTTTTTTATGATTTAAAAAAATTTTTTTAGCAAACAATTTTTTTTTCTTGTCAATTCTTTAAAAACCCTACCAATTAGATTAGGGTTAGGTACTGTTTCTTTTAGGGTTAGGTTAGTCAGGTACTTTTTATTTACATCCCCTTTCTCTATTGTCACTACTACCGTGCCTCTCGTCTCATTCGCCCTTCCCCACCATCAAATACATTCAATGTGCAAACAAGATTATGAGTTATAGTATTATATATATATATATATATATATATATATAGAGAGAGAGAGATAGAAGAAAAATGAGTGATAAATATGCGACGATTGTCCAAATTTATTTCAAATTTCAATTGTTCAATGCAAGGTGTATTCAGTAATAAACTAGTGTTTATTATTCTTTCCTTAAGCCAAGGCTTTTCAAAGATCGAAATCTTATCATCAGAGGAGAAATACAGATGGATAAGTTGGCTTTCGAAAAACCCAAAGTTCAAATATTTGAAAAATATGAAAATTATTATTAAAGGAATTTTTGTTAAAAAAACGCAGTGAATGAAAAGAAAAATTCCGTGAAAAATATATGCAGATTGTCCGGGTGGTAAATTTCCGTTGAAAAGAAGTCAGATGAATTGTAGAATGTGAAGAAAACTTTTTGCGTGGGAGCAGTGTGGAGAAAGTGCTCAAAATATAGGTGAGTCCAGACGCACTTAAAGGGGATTGAAAAGGGAGAAATTGGCCATTTTTATATACTTCCAGGACCAAATAAGGCAGACGATATCTCGTTCCAGGTTTAAATCCAAATGAAACAAACAGGCAAAATGGTTAAAGATTTGGGGTTAGGGGGGAGGGTTTATATATATATATATATATATATATATATATATATAATCATATAAATAAATCTAACTTACCATTTTTTATACACAAAGGGTATGGAAGGATGATATTATAGCTGTTATGCTTTTTAAAGAATAAAGATTGATTATTGGTTTGTATTTTTAATGTTTTGTAAAAGCAAAGCCAACATGGATCAAGCGATGAAAGTGTGAGGCAGAATTATCTGAGTTATCTTACTTGGATTTATATCCGAGTTATCTCCCTTGCATTTATTATGACCAACGTTAGAAAGCGCCCTGTCTAGAAGTTAAAAAAAAAACAAGTTCCACCCACGTGTGCGATTTTAGAACAAGATCTTACCATCTTTCTGGCACGTCCTTCAAAGCCATCAAATGTGGCTCAACTAGCTCTCCATCTTTCCATGGTCTTTACAAAACCTGATGCTATGTCTGTCAGATGCCTTCCTGGTAGGAGTTGTATAAACTCCCAAAACACAAACAACACAAAATAAGTAACATTTACTTTCATTACTCATGCATATTTCTCTATTTCTGACCCTTGCAACATGTGTTTGTCTTTTAGCATTTGGCATCATAATGTATTCTTTTTGTAGTACTTATGTCTATTGCTGGTGCTACCAGATCAAGCTGTCTAAAGATATCCACTCTCTGACCCAAAATGCATCAAACATTGATGTTTTATAGTTTTTTTTCTCTTTGCAAAACTCAATCATGTTCTGCAAAATCCAAAACAAAAAAAAATCCTCCCTCCTTCCCCCTCTTCCCTTCACAATCCCTCCCCCCCTTTCACTCAACTAAACACCATGAATAAATACTTGAACATATAAAGAACTTGAAGCATAAAAAACTTTACCAAAATGACTGGATCAGGCATTAAATGACCTGAAAAGGCTTCATAGGCCGTAAAACAACCAAACCAAACCAAACAAAACTTATGGCGATTGTTTTCCCCCTTGTATATTATATTGTGTACCACATTATACGTATCTGTAATGCTTTTTTATGTTTGTCTTCGAGAAATTATTTATGTAAGAAAGCTTTCAGAAAGAGGAAAGTTCCCCTGTTCTGTTTGTGGAAACGGAGTCAGGTGCAACTCAATTTTTGGTGCTACTTGTAACCATTGGATACACAAGAAGTCTACTGGAATTACAGATAGTTTAAGATATGATAACCGGTTTGTGTGCAAGAAATGTAAGACAATGGAGATGGATGAGAACTCAGATGTTGAGAAAGTATATTTGGATGGCAAAGCTATTGAGGTTGTTCAGAGGTTTTGTTACCTTGGTGATACCATTGGATCACAGTGGGGAGCAGGTGTTAGTATGATCGCAAGAGTTAGGAGTGGATGGAGTAAGTTCAGGAACTTCTGCCATTATCAGAGTAGAATGTTACCACTGCCGACGCAGGGAAGAGTTTTTCAGGTAGGTGTGCACTGTGTGATGATATATGGAAGTGAAACTTAGTTAGATGAGGTAGCAGGTTCAGTTCACAGAGAGCAGCCAAATAAAACATGGAATAAAGTGATACAAATGGACTTGAGAGAAAGAGGGATAAATAAAGACCTGGGCAGAGATAGGTTAATTTGGAAGTCAATTTCTAAAAGCCGTCAAACACATGCCAGCATGTAAACGGACGTTAAGCCAAATATGATGATGATGATGATGATGATGAGAATAAATGTATGTGTATAAATTCAATTGTTTCTCCGTGTATGCGTTATCCAAGATGACACAACACGCAAAATGGCGACCTTGTATACGGGAAAGATGTGTTGCTAAAAAAATGTAAAAGCTGGGATATAAAAATATTCATAGCTTTTCAATAGCAAGTTTTATGCTTTCGACTAAGTCGAAACATGTTTGACGATAAAAAAATACGTTAAAATTACAAATATACATAACATTTATTCTGACTTAATGATCAGTAAGTAATTTATCGTTCTCTTTGATTAAGAAGTTTTTACAAGCCATCATTATATATTTTATTTTCTCATTTAAACAATTGCCGCTTGTTTGCAATACTCCACCCGTTTTCCGCAACTTTTTTACTGACCAATTTTTTTCTTTTTACATTGTACAATTACCTATCATGTTGTTAGAGAATTCCGTGTATTTTGGAATTTTTTTTTTACATATTTAAGATTTTAGGAAGGGGATCAGTTTCCTATATAAATTTAACGTAAACTGATCCCCCACTTTTTGACCATCACAAATTTTTCCCAAAATTTCCAAACAACCCAGAATTCTCTAGCGGCATAATAAGTAATTGTATACAGAAAAAAGAAAAAAATTTGGTCGGTAACAAAGGTGGAAAAAATGGGCGAACAAACAACAACATGCAAAATGGTCAAAAAATGGGTGATCAGTTTACGTTAAATTTATGTAGGAAACTGATCCCTTATCTTAAAATCTAAAATATTTGAAAAAAAAAAAATCACCGAATTCTCTGGCGATATGATTGTACATTGAAAAAAAGCAAAAAAAAAAAAAAGGTCAGTAAGAAAGGTGAGAAAAACGAGTGATGGAGTATTACGAACAAGCATCAAACAATTTATAAGCTGCTGACTCATCAGGTCATTACAAAATATCTCGTTAACGTCGAGGAGGAGAGGTGGCACTATTGAAGTAGACTGACTACTTAGAGAGCCATATTTGAATCCTTTTGGTTGCATAGCACCACTTTTACTATGGATGTTGGCAACCTTCATGGGGTCCCTCCTGTGCGTGTCTGATTCTAGAAAGAATTAAGGAAAACAATGCCAATAGTAGAATCAATTTGATCAAAGAGCCATATATTTGCTGATTTATACTCATGTACGTTTTATTTCCAGGAGATTTAGATAAAAGAATTGGATACTTTTTGAAATAACAATCCTAAGTAACTACGGGATATACGTTTCTAATATTATGTTCTGAGGTCTATCATTCTGTAGAAAAGTAACCCCTTGGCCTTTTTGGCTAGGAGCAAGGTGTAGTATCTGCACTTCATATTTTCTGACCTCTGCTAGTGAAGGAGAAATCTTTCTAGACTAAGGCAATTTACATTTTTGTTCCAATCCAGAGTTCCCCTTTTTGGGAGCTGGATGTTCCCCACATTAAAAACCGGCCTTGTATCAAACTTTACCCTCGTGGGGAGGCAAGTAAAAAGAACAAGTAGTTTTTTTTATTGCACAAATTCAAATTTTCGTGAACTCTCATCAGAGAAGAATACATCCGATAATCAGTTAAATCCGAAAAAATAGGAAGAGCACAATTATCTCCCTTGGGAGGGGAGGGGTGATTGGCTTCAATGCTATAAGGCGTGTTGATTATATGATTGGTTCTCTGGGAGCCTAATTGATTGTTAGATGAAAATGAGATTCTTCCTCTTTTTTGATCAATAATTTTTTTTTGTTTGTTAAGCGAGTTGAACTTATGAATAGAGCTCACGAAGATCGTGCCTCAGGATAGTCTGGTCTGCGTGAAGTTCTCTTCGTTGGTTTCGACTATTTATTTAACCTGCAAGATTGCAGGTTTTTACTCTCGACACTGAGAGCAGTAGGCCTCAGCAATTGCATGCGAAGTCGGGAAAGGTTTTAGCCAGAACACCCAAAAGACTGGTGCAAAAGCCACGGTGCCACTCTTACTACATTGATTTGGAGGTCTGCGCATGACACATCTTTGCTTGCCAGATGCAAAGGCGGAGACAACCAAAAGTCGATCAATCCGACTATTTGATTTTCATCAGAACTCTGTTAGCTGGGTGCCAAGCCTGTCCGCCATGAGTAGCACTGCCAGGAACTGAAGTTCCAGACAGCATAGCACTGATACTACCACGTTGCCACCGCACCTAATACGGTGGGAAAGAGTTGGATTTTTTTTTTGGGGGGGGGGGTGATCAATTCTGCTCATGGATGGTTGCATCGTTCTGAGTTGCTACTCACAGAATGTCGTGTGTATCTTAGTAAGTTTTCCCATTATCACACATTTCTAATATTCTGTGACCACGTGCAAATGGGATATATATATAATAAATAAACTACCAACTTATCCATCTATGTAATTCCTCTGATGATAAGATTTTAATCTTTGAAAAGCCTTGGCTTAAGGAAATAATAATAAACATGTTTTTACCGAGTACACCTTGCATTGAACAATCGAAGTTGAAATAGATTTGTCATTTGTACATGTTTATCCCTCTTCTTTCATTTATCTTTATATCTCTCTCTCTCTATATATATATACATATCTTTATATATATATATATATATATATATATATATATATATATATATGATATTTTTCTTGTATTAATATTCTTGTAATCTCTACGTTTATAAACTTAGGTATGTTCATATATTTGTATGTACAGGATTCACTCCTAAAGTAATTAACCGATCAGCTGATAGCCGTTAGGGGTTCAAATGTGGGTTATATTTAGTTTACTTTAGTTTTATCCAAAGAGAGTTAAAAGGGAGTGGAAGCCATTTGTGAAAATTCAAATATCTTCGATTTTTGTGGAATTTTAACGATAAGTATTCGATATCAATGAATAAATATTCCACAATTTTCAGTTTCTTTGGAACAATTCAAAGGGTTTTTAGAGGGAGGGAGGATAATATGGGCACAACTTCTCATTTGAAAATTCAAATATTTCAGATTTGTATTGAATTTGATCTATAATTATTAGACACCAATGGAGCAAGATTCCTTAAATTTTTTTAAGATCCCTTAAGCTTTAGTCTTGAATTTAAGATATTTTTTAGAATTAAAATCATGTAATTGAGTTTGATCAACATTAGAATAAGGATTCTAGACATTAGGTTTAATATCATTATATTTTTATGTTAATCCTTGTAAGGGGACATAAAAGTGGTGCAAAAATGTTAGGGAATTAATTTACTCATTCTGTGACTGGTATTCTTCTAGTTTGTATATAAAATATTATTTTTGTTTCGGAGTCATCAATCATTATTTTCTCCTTCCGCCATTCATTGTTAGTGTTTCACGGATGTATTAATGCTAATATTCTTGCACTTGGGAACAGAGAAATGTTAACTTTTATTATGTACTACTGATAACAGGTAATCCCGTGTGTGGGATTTCTTTGATCCCCACAGATTACCCATCATTTTTTTTCTCGACTGAAATGGCTGTTCGTCTGTTTGACACATAAGTAGTTGGCTCATTGAATAGTGACGTATAGTTGTAAAGGTGGTCGTTGTGGTAACTTTTTTTTACTAAAGAGTCACCACTCATCAAGGCTCGAAGGCCACTCGAGGACAAGGGTTTATGAGTGTCAGGTGAACGGTGAGACAACACAGTGATGATTGATAATGATGGTGGAAATTGGGCAGAATTTGATTGTTTAAGAGGATGGCTCAACAAGGACCTGTTTAGATTGAAAACGACCATGTTGTAGTTAGCTGAGAAGCAACCTCGTAGTATTGTGTTCCACAGACGGGTAGCTCAAAGAAGCTTTGCTCATGGAAGTTTTGTTTAGTTTTAGGCTGAGAGAGAAGGAGAATTTATTGACAGTGTTTGTCGCTAGACAAGTTTTTGTTGTGAATGTTTTACAGAGGAGGGGAACCATGAAAGATGCTCGATTGAACCCCGATCTCAGGTTACTTCTTGTAAGACATTCACAGCAAGAACTCGTCTTTTTACCATAATAGAGAAAGACTTTCCTGTTATCCTCAATGTGCCTAGCATCATGCAGACTTTCCATGGACAGAGCTTCTTTGTAAGGGCTTCTCGTCTGTGGAACACATTACCATGGGACTGCTTCCCTGCTGATTACAACATAGCCGTCTTCAAATCTAATGTTAACAGATACTTATCATAAACCGTCCATTAGAGAATCACACATTGATTAATTTGAATACTCCAATAGTGTTTTCCATCTTTCGGCTGATAATCATTCCATCTCATTAACGTTTATCCTTGGGTGATTCTTGGCCTTTACAAGTGGTGACCCAATAATTAAAAAAATGTTATTTTCTTTTTTTTGTTTTAATTAATGTATTAATTGATTAAAAATATAATTATACTAGAAGTTTATTTAATTTAGATTTAATTACTTTAATTTAGAGGTAATTTTTAGTTTGAATTGGTTTTGCGTTTTTAATGTTTTGTAAAAGAAAAGCTAACATGGATCATGCAATGATAGCAAGTTTTATGCTTTCAACAAAGTGGAAATCTGTTTGGCAATTAAAATACGTTAGAATTACAAATAACACATCATTCAAAAGTCCCGGTACTGACATATAGATGGCGCCACTAATAAAAAACAATCCATACGATTTTTATAAAGTACTAACCTTTAAGCTGCACATGTCAAAATTTGAGCCCAATCAGATTATTAGTTTACAAATCAGTTATTTAAGTGAAGCTACTGTTGCAAATTTTCAAAACAATGGAACAAAATCTGAATTTTCTGTGTTTATAAAGCATTGCTTTCTGATTGGGAAAAATACTGTTCAAGCAAAACAATGCTTGATAAGTATTATTCGCACTCTGCTCCGTCTGAAGCAATGCTTCAGGAATGGCATGCTGACTATACGGTGGTAGATACACAAATGACGCTGAATGCTCAGGTTACCCAGATTCAGCAGTTGTCCAGGAAGACAAAAAAAATCACACAAACTTTTTGGCTGCTTATAAATTGAAATTGCCTGAGATAGCAAAAGAGTTGAAGATATCAGAAGGCGAAAGTGTATTCACCATTTTGCATGAACATTTGTCAATGAGAAAGCTGTGTTCAAAGAGGCTGCTACGTTTGCTCAGTCGATCAAAACCAGCAACCCGTCGATGATTCAGAGCATTGTTTGTGTCAATATGTGTCAATGGAAGAAACATGGATCCACCACTTCACTCCTGAGTCAAATCGGCAGTCAGCCGAGTGGACAGCAGCAGCAGCAGCTTAAAAGCATCTAAAGCAGAGGCGGGCAACCTTTTCAGAGTGAGGGCCAGATGAGACTTTTGGAAAGAGATTGTGAGCCAGAGTGAAAAACGAAATCTCAGAATTGCTATATTTTGTTTACATGAATAAATTGTAGAAAAATTGCATTGAACACTCTACAAATCTGATATTTTGGAATCATAAAAAATAATGACGGGGGAAGTAGCAAGTTGATCCAGCATTCGTTTTGACACACCTCACATAGGTTCTATGTTTCATAACCTTTCCTCGTCTCTCGTTTCCTCTTTGCCTCTCTCTTTCTCTTTTTCTATTTTTTATCTCAGGCCAAGGATTTGAAATTAATAGTTAAAGAAAATTGAAATATACATGCATCATCGCTCGCTGATATTTATACATTTTATCCCACTGTAAATCTTAATCGAAACCTACTTTTACGTCTATGTCACAAAATGATATGAGTTTTACTGGGAGGTTCGCGGGCCGGATTGCAATAATAAAGCATAGAAGGGTGGCGGGCCGGATGCTAAGCCTTCACGGGGCGGATGTGGCCCGCGGGCCGGGGGTTGCCCACCTCTGATCTCAAGCGACCAAAGGCGAAAACATCAGCAGGCAAGGTTTTGGCCTCTGTACTTTGGGATGCACAACGTATTTTGTTCATCAATTACTTTGAGATTTGAAGAAAGAAATCACAAAAGAACGGTCATAAATAAAGAAGAAAAAGTGCTCTTTCACAAAAACAATGCACTGTGTCACAAGTTGACTGCAACGATGACAAAACTACATGAATTACACTTAGAATTGCTTCTGCATCCACCCTATTCTCTAGATTTGGTCTCCAGTGATTACTGGTCGTTTGCAGACCTGAAAAAGATGCTCCATAGAAAGAGATTTGGCTCCAATGAAAAAGTGATATAGGAAACAAAGGCATATTTTGAGGCCAAAGACAAATCGTTCTACAAAAAAGGCATTGAATTGTTAAAGAAGCGTTCGAATCAGTGTATCACCCTATGAGGTGACTATGTTGATGAATAAAGTCGACTTTTGCCTAAAGGTTGTTGTTTGATTAGTTAGGTCCGGGACTTATTGAGTGATGTGTTATACGTAAAATTTATCCTAATTCAATGATTAGTAATTTCTCATTCGAAGTTTTGATGAGACAATTGAAACTTTTTATTTTTTAAGGAATCACCTCTTATCAAGGTTAAAAGCCACTCGAGGATAAGGGTTAACGAGATGAATATTATGAAAGGATTGAAAATAATGAATGGAATAAATAAAATTTGATGACATATAAGGACGGTTTATGACAAATGAATATTGATAATGGATTTGAAGATGCCCATGTTGTAGCCCTAAGGGAAGCAATGCTGCTGGTATATTTGAGCAGTACCAAATTTCTGCCCTCGAAAATCTTGCTCACATGCGCCTCTTACGAATCTGTAGCCATAGACAACATTTTAAGTGTAATTTGGATGACTTCAAACCGTTATAAATGATTTTGCGCATTAAAACTAATTAAATTTTTTTAAAGTTTTTTTTTATTCAAATTATTTTATGGTTTTTAGTAATAAAGCAAAAATGGAATTTTTACTTGATATTTAATTTTCATTTAAAAAATGATTCCAACAAATTGTAATAAATTTTAATAATTTTTTTTAAAAGCTGATGCCACAATTCAAATTTGATAATAAATAAAAAAGGAAACTAAAGGTGTCCATAATATTTAATAATAACATTTTTCATTAAAAAGATTTTATGTGACTATTTTTTTTTTTAATCATGACCGTTTGGTGCAGGATAGATAATCTATTGATGGCCACGAATTCGGAATAGGGGCGCGTGAGCAAGATTTTTGAGGGCAAAAATTTGGTACTGTTAAAATACACCAGCACCGAAACAATCTTGTGGCAATGTGTTCCACAGGTGAAAAGTTGTTGGAATTTTTATTTAAAATTAGGTGCACAGAGGAAAAAAGGAAATTTCTTTGAAGTTCTGGTAGGAAGACGAGTTTTTGCTGTCAAAGTTTTATAAGGAGAAACTAGAGATTGGGGATCAGTCGAACAATTTTTATGGAAATAACGATATAGGGGAGAAAGATTAACAACGTCTCTTCTGTGAGAAAAGAACTGTAGAGAACAGAAGAGATAATCCCCTATTAGATTGCGAAGCCCATTTTTAACTCTGTCTCGGAAACGAGGAGGGCACTGAGTGATGCCTCCCCATATGTGTCAGCGGTACTCCATCTTAGGATGTATTTGACTCTTATATAGGTAGAGGATTGAAGTACTTTCTGGAGCAGTAGAATGATCCAACCATTATTAGAATCAGATGCTCTACTGGCCGATAGTTTAATGCTTATCTATTACTAATGGAGATTTGGTATCTGTCTGTCTGAAGCTGAAACTATACTATTACTATCTTTATTTTCTATGGTTATGATAGAATCTTCCCAAGGATTACCTCCTTTTTTGGGGACGGGGAAGTAGTAGTACAGTATCTGTTCTGTTGTGATGAGACCATCCTCCCAGGCATTACTCCTCTTTTTGGGTGAGGTAGTGTAGTATGTGTTCGTTTGTCTTGATATCATCCTCTTAGGCATTACCTCCTTTTTTGGGGGCCAGTGTAGTATATATTCGTTACTCATATATACTAGCAGAAATATGCCATCAGAAGGAGCCTATTTTTTCTTGTACAATTTAATTAAGTTCCATGTCTTGCAGATGACTTTTTATGTGTGTCTCTGGATATTAGTTTATTATTACTTTTTAAAATATATATTTCTAATCTTATTCATTCATTCATTTATAATTTTATTTTTTGTGTTCAATTTTTTACATTAAATAGTCAATTTCTAGCAGTCATAAACAAAGACCTATTTTCTCCCTCTGAAAAATGTCCCTGTTAAGTGATCTGGTTACACACTGACCAATCAGCTTGCAGGGCGCATTGATTCCATCTGTGCCCTGATAAACTACTTCAGCCCCTTTGGGAATCACGGTCGGTCCGCAGAAAGACACTTGCCAGCAACAAGGATACACGTCTACATTCTCTCTCTTACCCCTGTCCACTGGACGCTCCAGCACCTACTATCTTCGCCTGAAGATATCTGCTGACAGACCTTCGGCAGACCAAAGAACTTGCCATTTTACTATCCTCACTTGGACACTGTCCAACTTCTTCTACATATATCATAGGGTGTAGGTAACTATATTTAATAAACTCATTATTCGTTGTTATAAAAAAAAAGGTTTTGTTTTTCTTTTCGTGCGAAGGTTTCGTGATTTAAGCATAATATAGGAGTTCGAATCACTCCCTATAAATTAAGTCTGATGTAAGTTATGACATCTGATCTGTATAGTTACGTCATCTTTAGATGCGAACAATGACCATTGCGATTTTGGATTAACTGGACACATTTCTCGGTGAGGATATTACTTTAAAATGGTTCAATATCTTTACTACTTTTTTTTTTTTTTCAATTTTCTCATCTTTTTGTTTTTACTGAGGATAGTACATCATACTGGATGCCAGACATTCACCCGCTATTTTAGAAACTCCAACCGAGAGATCTTTTTTAGGATTGTAACCGTCCCTTTATGCACAATTGTGTGGATCACTCTTCCATTTGATCCACCGGGTATATTGGCCAGATAGATTTTGAAATTCTTTTTCATTAACCCGGTAGCTCCTATGATTACTGGAATGATGGAGATCTTCCTAAGATTCGTGTTTTGTACATAAGACCTTGGTATTTCGTTATCTTCTCACTCTCAGCTTTGTTTAAGCCAAAATTATTAGGGGGCACTGACTTCAACCAGGGTTGCTACTCTCTCCCTCTTGTCCCATATCACTATGTCAGGTTTAACAGCTGCATTTTCTAATTAAATAGATGCAGGGATTGCATAGTCATAGTGGGTGGTGTATGACTTATTTCCAACAGTTCTTTCTGGTATATGTTCCCAGGACTTGCAGCTGTACTGGATATTCAATTTTTTACAGATGGTCCAGTGGAGACATTTACATACTCTATTGTGTTGCATTGTATAGTAGCCGCCCACCAGCAGATCCTTACGACTGGATGTCAGGTAGCTCACAATTTTCACTTCTGCGTGGCAGAACCTGCACTTGTTGTCGTTGCTGAGACTTTTCTCATTTTTTAAAATTTAATTTTCTTATTTCTGTGTTCGTTAGCATAGGGACGAGGCATTCTTCCAAATGCCAGACTATCACATGCTATTTAGAGGCTCCAACCGAGTGCTCTTTTAAGGATTTTGGCCGTTCCCTTAAGTGCAATTATTTGGATTTCTTTTGCACTTGGTTTTCCGGGAATACTTTCCAGATACTTTTTGAAATTTTTCTTCATGAGGCCTTTAGCTCCTATTATAACTGGGATAATGTTGATGTTTTGTAGGTTCCAGTTTCTCTTCATATAATACATTAGGCCTTGGTATTTTGTCACCTTCTCCCTTTCTGCTCTGTTTAAGCCACTGTCATTTGGAACACTCACCTCAATCAGTGTTGCCTCTTTTTCTGCCTTATTTAATATGACTATGTCCGGTTTGACTGCTGCATTTTCCAGGTAGGTAGATGTAGGAACCACATAATCATAATGTATAGTATACTTATCGTCTCAATTGTTTTTGCAGTAGTCAAAATAAATATATTAGCAATTATATGCATAACTCTATTTATATAAATTTAGGTATGTGTATATATTTGTATGTACAGGATTCATAACTAGACTAATTAACCGATCATTATAAATTTTGGAACAAAACTGATAGGCGTAAGGGTGGGTAACATGGGCTATATTTAGTTTAATTTAGTTTCATGCAAAGAGGGGGTGGAAGCCCTTTGTGAAAATTGAAATGTTAACAATATTTATTAGACATTAATTAACAAATATTCCCCAAATGTTTTTTGTATTTTATGTTAAAGGGTTTTTAGGTCGCATAATATTGACACAACCTCCTATATGAAAATTAAAATATTTCAGATGTGCATTAAATTTGATCCATAATCATTAGACAACAATTAAGCAAGATTCCTTGAATTTCAATTTCTTAAGACTCCTTCAGCTTAAGCCTTAAATTTTAGACATTTTCTAGAATCCAAATCATGTAATGGATTTTGATCAAAATTGGAACAAGGATTCTTGACATGAGGTTTAGTAGCATTATATGTTGACTTTAATCTTCACAAGGGGACATAAAAGTTGTGCAAAACTGTTCTGCTTGGGGAATTCATTTTACCTGTTCTGGGACGGGTTTTCTTCTAGTATGATTATAATGGAGCTTATGTTCATTTATTTATGCTTTAGGATTAGTCAACGAGATTCGTTTTGCTTTTTTAATTAGATGTTAGGAGTAAGCGAATGATTAATGTAGTCGGCATTTTTGACGAATTTGAAAGATCTTTATTCGTCGACAAATCAGAATTGACCAATTGTGTATATAAGCTTTAAAGTGTAAGGCGGACAATCCGATGTTGATTCGTTTTAATACTGAATGGGTGAGCGAGTCGAACGACTAAATTATAACAAGATTTACTAAATGGATTTCTTGACTTTTATTAAGAGACTTGATTCTATAATTGCTTTCTTAAACATCATTCGATTTTGCATAATTAGCTAAATTGTTTTTTTTTTCTTTAAATGAGGGGTGGGGGCTGGCATGGTTGTGTGTATGAATATCCTTACTGCCTATGAGTAAATGAAAACTAAAATATGTAACAATTGAAGGTCCAGTCTGCTTTTTTATCTGCTTATCCTCAGGTGGCTTTTAGCCTTAATGATTCGTGACTTATTAATTAAAAAAAAACTTATATTTTTCATTTTGCATCTATTTTTATAATTTATTGATCATATTTTATTTAGGGTTTGATCAGATCGAAATGTTCAAATCTCGGTAGTTCTCTTAATTTGATACGATACATGGGTATTCATTTAAATTAATAAGCAAAAAATATGTCGGGTCAGGTCTACTTTCTTACCTGCTACTGGTAACATGTCAATTGGCCTTTTGGCTAAGATCAAAGTGTAGTATCTATTCCGATGGATACTGCACCCCATAGACTGTTATTGTCTTGGCCTTCGGGGCTTGACTTATGCCGGTCTATGGGCCTGTCCTTTGCAGTTCCTTCTCACATTTTAAGAAGAGGTTAGTTTATTGCTAATCGCCTGAAGCGCCCCTACCGGGGAATGCCGACGGGGCTGCCCAGGCAATTTTTAAAAAGCCCTAAGTACTCTTCCTCTAGAGTGCGAAATTCCCACTTTCCGACCTTGTGTCATATTCTACTTTGTGGGAAGTAGATAAATAGGGTAACATGTCAACTTGTACTACCTGTTCCATGATTGGGCTGTCAGCGACTAAAATGTCACTCACATCAAGCAGGCCTTGGCATATCTGGTGAAGTGGATGTGCAGATAACCAGAAACCCTAAAACAAGAACTGTCAAAAGGCCGATGAGCTATACGAGAGCCAATGATCATTTATACTGATGAAGAGTAGAAAGTACACATTGGATCTAATCGATTCAAAGATGGGCGATTGTCAAAAATTTCTGACAGAAAAAAAGGGGGGAAAAAAAGCCCCAAAACAATCAACGAATAACTGTTACAAAATGAAGGAAAATTTAATCTTCTATCAATCGGTGTAGCTTTTAAGTTTTTAACTGTTTTTAAGTGTTTTTTTGGGGGGGATTTTCTATCTATCGCTATTTTCAAGGCTTTGAAAAATGATATTCAAAATGGCTGCCATCCTTTATTTTAGTTGGTGATGCGATGCCGTATGTTTAACAAGTGAAAAATCGAAAATTAAACAAAAACACAACTAATAAATGTCACCAATCAGTAAAATATTTAATTTTCGACATATCTGTATATTTTTAACTTACTGAAACTGTTTTAAGTTCTTGTTTTATTTCGAAATACTTTGCACAATACCGAACAATGCGATCTCACGTGGTGGACATGTTTTTCACAACCTTGTGGATAGCAATAGAAAATCAGAAAAAGCAAACACTTAAAAACAGTTCCAAAACTTAAAAGCTAAGCAGATCGATAGAAGGTTAAATTTTCTTTCATTTGGTAACAGTTATTTCTTGACTATTTGTGTTTTCACTCCTTTTTTCTCTGTTGGAAATTCTTGATAATCGGCCGAAAACAAAATAACAAGCCGTGGGAATAATTAACGTTTTTGGAACCTCTTTTAACTTTTACATATGCTTTGACAGTAAAACCCTCTCCCAAATAAATTGTTTTTAACGTTGCTGCAGTGAAGTAAAAACCTGCTTACGATACACTGGGCTTCTAAATTAAATGGTGTTTTGTATGGTAGAATGGATAATGTCACAGACTGTGGAATCAGCTATGCCAATTCCAATCCTATCAGATATCTATAATTGTGGCACCTGTTTTTCACAGCTTTTTTACATCTCAATTTTTTTCTGTTTACGATATACAATTACCTATCATGTCGTTAGAGAATTCCGTGTTTTTAGAATTTTTTTTTTCAGATATTTTAGGTTTTAGGAGGGGGCATCAGTTTCCTATATAAATTTAACATAAACTGATCCCCCACTTTTTGACCATCACAATTTTTTAAAATTCGTTTTTCTGTGTACAACTACCTATCATGTCGCTAGAGAATTCCGGTTTTTTTGGTATTTTCTTTCAAATATTTTAGATTTTAGGAGGAGGGGATCAGTTTGCTATATTAATTTAACGTAAACTGATCACCCACGTTTGACCACGAAGCAAAAAATCTAAAATATTTTTTAAAAATTTCTCAAAAACTCGGAATTCTTTAGTGACATAAGTAATTATAGACAGAAAAAAATTTTCATGTAAAAGGGTTGGTGGTGTATTACGAACAAACAAACATTTTTTTTTCACCTTTTTTTATGGAGCAAATTTTTTCTTTCTTTTGTGTACAATTACCTATAATGCCACTAGAGAATAACGGTTGTTTTGGAAATTTAAAAAAAATATTTAAGATTTTTGCTTCGTGGTCAAAAAGTGGGTGATCAGTTTACGTTAAATTTATATAGGAAACTGATCCCCCCCCTCCTAAAATATTTGAAAAATTTCTAAAAAACACGGAATTCTCTAGTGACATAATAGGTAATTGTATACCGTACACAGAAAAAAAATTGATCAACAAATTTAGCCCATACTACCTATTGTTTCCAATTCTTTTGTAGCATTGGCCATCATCCAACTGACAATCTCATTAACCATTATCCTCGAATGGCTTCTGGCTTTGGTAAATGGTGACTTAGTATATATATAAAAAAAAATTAGTATTTTGTGGGGATTTCTATTCCCGAAAGATTCTTGCTCGTGACAAAATAGGGTATTATACTCTAAGATACTTACAAGGAATTAAATCTGAGTGACAGCTTTTAAAGAAAAGGAACACCAACCGTGTACATTAATTGAACAATTTTACTTAGACAAGTAATAAAGAATGATATACAAATAATATAACTCAAATATACAGAAGGAGGTTTTGTGAATATGTGTTCTGTTAACAGGTGTGCATATTTCAGCAGTTGCTGACACTTTCAGACGTAGGACGACGATGGCTTTGCTTGTGGCATCCACATGGAAGATTTTTATTATTCAGGCTACGCTTCTCATCTTGGATGTTATTCTCACAATGTTTCAGCCGATATAACCTCCGGCTTTCTTAAGGTGTATCTTGTCGAACTCAGGAATCTGGATGGTATTTTGAACGGAACCCTTTATTTAATCCACGAGAGGTAGATTGCTCTCATTCCATCAGTCATGACTTGGTAAAAGTCTTAAGTAATTCGTAATTGGATTCTTAATATCACTCGCACTGAGGATTGAACCTTCAATCTCAAAAAGACTGATACTTAGAACTGATTATACCACAGGTCTAATTGCTCTCGATATAGTGCTAAGTCAGGAAAGTAAAGGTGGACCTTGGGTTTACTATCAGCAGCCTAGTAACTCTTGCTTCCCTTATTTTGTCCTTTAGTCCTCACATTTCATGAGCGATGTTTCTGACATCGGGGGAAGAATTGCTGTTTTCTGGGTCGGAATCTATCCACCTAACACTTATCGTTGGCTAGTTTTTGATCTTAAAGTAGTATTTTTTTAGCTCCTTACATCAAGTGGCTTCATACCTTGTCTGAAGCGATTTCCATAAAAAAAGAAAAAAAGTAATAATCAGTTCTAAGTGGCAGTCTTTTTGAGGTTGAAGGTTCAATCCTCAGTGCGAGCGATACTAAGAATACAATTGCGAATTACTTCTACTCGGTCATGGCTGACGAAACGAGAGTAAGCTACTCCCACGGCTTCAATAAAGGGTTCCATTAGAAATTCCGTACAGATTACCAAGTTCAACAAAATACACCTGAAGAAGGTCGGAGGTTACAAATTCAAAAAATATAATTTAATATTTAAAAAGATAGAATTTAGCCTTATAGGGTCCATTAATTCTAGTTTATTAAATATTAAATTATTTTTAATGCCAATACGTAGTTAAAACTAAATAAATTGTTTTGCACTATTAAAATAAATTCCAACGCTATTGATAATGTTTACCCATTCATTTATTTATTTTTTATGATCTCGTATGTTTGAATTCATGTTTTGAAACATGACGTAAATCAAATCTATGACGTCATGCCAAAGCTATAATTACTTTGTTAAAGTAATGTTTTAAGTTCTATTTATAAGAAAGTCCAAAAGGTCAGTTGGTAGAACCCCAGACTGAAGATTGCGGTTTCGATTTCCACATGGGAAATGTTCTCTGATTTTTTTAGATAGCTTCATGCAAGTAGTCATTCCAATCATTCTGTCTGTCAATGTGGTAGTTTTGTGACCGTGCAAGGTCAAGGCTCTTTTTGGTCATGAAACTGTTTCTCGATTTCAATCTGCCTCTTAGTTGTCCATGACCAGATAGGGGGTGTCTTCTATTGTTTTTTTTGCTGTTGGGTTGGAATTCTTGAAAAGAACATATACAAACATGAGATGATGTATTATTGTTATTTAAAAGTTTTAAACTGTTGTCTTCTTGGTTGTAGTTATGTTATGACAAAATCAAAGCAAATAAAAACAGCAGCAAAAATGACAAGATTCATATAAACATACCAGGAACCTATCAAGAGATCGGTATTCTCCTAGTAAATATATGGAGTTTCCCATATTATACACATTTTTTCATGACGTTTGGTTTCAGATAAGTTGATTATTCCATTGATTTGTGCAAAAAATGTCAATATCTACTAGACGTATCTGTGTCCCATTGAGTCCCAATTATTAACATTACAACCTCTGACACAAATGTTAAGAAATTCTTCTTGCATAACTAAAAATAAGGAATAAAATAATGTCTCTTTACTTTTAAGGATGAATTAGAAGTAAAGAGTCTTATTATTTATTTCCTTATCAACAGATGCTCCACTCTAGTCTTTGCTGTTCTAGATTCGTGTGGAACAAGATGGCTTTCCCTTTTCTTAAAAACAATATTTGCAACCAGCATATCCGTGGCAATTCCAAATTCTAAGATTCTTTCTTCTTATCACCATATCCAGTCTCTCCATGAACACTCTCAAAACCACTAGAAGTCTTTCCAACATGATCATTCGAATCAAGTAATTCCGCCTCACCAACCTTACTAGTTACCGCAATAAGCTGTCAGGAAACCAATCTTTTGCATCTTCATTCAAACAACACTATAATACATACACTGATATTGCCGTGAACATTTTCTCATTAACTTCAGTATACTTCGATCATTTACAAGATTAAAATCAATCATTTGATCTACCAATTTCTCTGCAATAAGAATACCAACACCATCTGTTTCTTTTTTAGTTCCAATCCAAAAAGCTTATATCTTGTATTCTTTCCCCACAATTATTCTGACAGATTTACCTCTCCATCGTGTTTCTTGGACATACATTTGTCAATACGTCTTCTCTCAAGAAACTCAGCAACCTCTCCTCACCTTCCTTTCAAGCTGCCAACATTCAAACTGCACAGCGTGAAGTTTGACGGGTCTACAATTCCAAACAATATATATCCAGAAACTACATTAGCCAGAGTCGTTGGATAAACATGTTTCATTTTCAGTACAGGAATAGTGGGGAGGTGAACGACGTTCATGCCGGACATTCATAAAAAATGTTTATTTGATTTTATTTATAACTTTAAAATCCCAAATAAGGACCTCATCACCTGATGTAGTTTTCATACACAGGAAATGGTAATATGGGATTCATGAATTGGAGCAGGAGTGCATATGGGTTCTAATTCTTTCCCCGGGAAACACTGGTGTCTCAAGACGGTTAAACACTGATCGTTATTGAAATAATTTTCGGTAAATTTACTTCACTTACATCGAATTAATGAAACATCCTTGGACCCCACCTAAAAAATTGAATATGACAAAATGTATACATAAAATTAAAAAAGTAATACGGTGTTATGGTCTTTGTGCAAGCAGACATAGGGTCCTACATTCAATTCCGGGAAACGCCGGGTATCCCTACTAGTATACATAGAAGATATTTGTTACTGATTTGTGCTGATCAGGCATGACAAACATTTGCAAGCACATTTGCGACCCGCATAAAAGATAGTATAATTTTCGTCATTACCGGTGAAAATTGCAGTTTTTATCATTTAAACTGGATAAACGGGCATTGTTCACTAAAAAGAAACACATGTTGTTCTTTATTTAGAACGTTTGTTTACACTTAAAATGTGATCAATATTGTTTCTATCAATTTCAAAAGCAGAAACGGTACATGGTGTGGCTAAAAGTTCACGGTTTTCCAATCCCCATGAATTGAAATTTCAGATAATTTCATAAATTTAAATGAAACTTTATGTAGCTTACTATCAAGAAGAATGAGTAACAAAAAGAAAATTCTATACATATATGTATGTTTCAAAGTTAACAAAAATATTCTGCAATACTTTTAATACAACTTATGAATGAATATACATGCTCCAATGCTACCAAATAAGGACCTCATCACCTGATGTAGTTTTCATACACAGGAAAATAGTGGCAGCAGAAAAAAATAGGATGAAAAATATAATTATAAGATATAAGTTTTGTATGTTTTAATCTTTTGGCGGCTGGAAGCAGATCTATTCGCTAAATATTTTATTAAAGTTAGCTGTGTAAATCGGATTGACCCCAGATTTTCGGAAAACTTATCCTTGCGAAGGGAGAGCGGATACAGATTCACTTCTTCTAGCAATCAAGCTTACCCAGACTGACCTGGACTTTTAACTACTTATAAAAATAGAGGTTTTGTCTGTCCATACGCCACAATTTTTAAAAAATTTAAATGTAATAAATACATTGCGGAATTTGTCACATTTTGAAATATCAGAGATCTTAACTACTAGGAGAATATTGTATTAATAGTAAATAATAAATTCCCAACAAATACAGTGTATGTCATAACCGGAAACCTTGAGATCTTCAATCTGAGGTTCTACCAAATGACCTATTTTGACTTTCTTATGAATAAAACTTAAAATATTACCGTAACAAAATAATTATGGCTTTGGCATTACGTCATTTTTATGATTTACGTCATGTTTCAAAACATGAATTCAAACATAAGCAATAATAAATAAATAAATGGGTAAACATTATCAATAATGTTGGCAATTATTGTAATAGTCTAAAATAATTTATTTAGATTTAACTACATATTTTATGTAGCTCTTTCACAATTATATAATATTCCCAGCCCAACAAAAATATGCGACCGTAGTATATTTTTGATAGGTGAAAATCTTTTTTATGTACTATGTTTTTGTGTTTACATATGTAATCAAATATATTTTCATAAGGCACAAATTAAGCAATTTTAGTCATGAATAATACAACTAATTCCGAAAAACACTTTGTTTTGAGGATATTTTATATCGTTACAATAATTATCATGAGATTTAATTAGGCAGTGGAATTAGTTGCATGCGCCCCCTCATGACAACAATAATTGATCCACACGGCTCTCAGGGGATCTTAAGTTTGATATGCTTGCCCTAAGCCAGCACACAAGAGTTGGTGAACTCTGGCCCCTTACAAATTGCCTGAACAGCCCTGTTGGTATTCTCTAGTGAGGGCGTCTCAGATAGCTATAAATTAAGTCCTTCCCAAAGCAAGATGGTAAGGCCTGGGATGGTGGTCATCTTAGAGCTGAAAAAGAACAAAAAACACAGCCTGACATAAAACTGTCACAATCCAATATGATTGGCATAAGAAAGGAGACGGCTTTCTTCACATCTCATTGCCCTCAGAGCATCTTGAGTTTGGCATGCCTCACCTAGACAGCTACCTAGTTTCCCTAATGAACAGCGCTAACCCTAACTTCCCCCTGTCCAAACATAATAGCAGTTAAAAAGACACAAACAAAAACATGCAAACCAGTCTGAATAGGATGTTGTAGCATCGCATTTTATTAAGTAAGTTAAATTCAATTTGAATAAATGATAAGCTGAGACCAAACATCACCAAGCACTCTGCAGATACAGAAAGAAGTGCTTGTGAACGAATCATCTCAGACAGGTCCATATCTTTTAACATATTTCACAGAAATAATCTTCAAAATTATCAGGGATTTTTTTTTTATACATCTTTTTTTATACATCTTTCTTTGCAGTTAAAAATATTTTTTCTTTTTTTTTTTTTTCTTTTTAACATTTTTTAAGCATTTTTTTTTGGTGTTTTCTTTTAATTAAAAAAAAAATTTCAATTCAAATTGTTTTCGGTTAATTTTTTTCACAAAAAAAAATAATACTTTTTTTTTTATATATATATAAAGGAGGACTAGAGTGGAGAGAGCGGGGTGGGTTGGTTAGTTTTGAAAACATATTCTCTGCGCTTTAAAAATTCTTGTCGTTAAGGCCATTTGAATTTTTGACCAATCATCTGATACAAACGATAATTATAGGGCTGAAAAAACTTTTGGAGTCGGTCTAAGACAAACGGATCTACACTCGGATGTTTCCGTCCTTTTGTACGAGAAAGGCAGTGTACTGTGGTCGTGTTCTTGGCACAGTAAAATCCCCGCGTTTTATTAAAATAAAAGTTGTCCATAGTGAATTTATGATCTAACTGCAAGAAGGTTTCAACTTTACGAAGTTCGTGTAACGGGTTGTGCAACAGCACATCGCCGTCAACAAAATGGATCTGTTCTAGTGGGAAAAGTCGCATCCACCGTAAAAGGTGTTTGCAATACATGCTCGTGTCCACCGCACGATAATCCGTGTCTACCCTGCCGATCATAGTATCCATCGCAAGATCTTCAAAGCGGTAACAAGTCTTGTTCTCCGCGATCCGGTTGTGGCACACTTGAGTGTAATCCGATATCACACGTGTCGTAGGATCGCGGAGAATAATCAGAATCTTTATCGTCTGATTCATTTTGTAGAGGCGCTCGGGGACCTTTTTCGTGATGAAATAGGCGGGCGTCTTTTCAATGGTGATTTCATCAGGATAGGTGAACGGCATCTGTTGGCGGTACCATTCCAGACCGTTGTTGTAACGGTCGTCTTTATTGAAGAAATGGACCTCATGCCTGGCAATTTTGATATTTGGATGGACTGATAAAAATTCTAGCAGAGCTCTTGTGCCGCATTTCCTAACGCCGATGATGACACAGCTCGGGTGTCGCTGGAGCAGGTCTCCGGAATGGTTCTTCCGGTCTGACTGCTCTTGTAAAAGTCTGCGATAGATGCTCTGAGGAATTGTGTCCTTAAATTTGTATGTCCTCGTGTCGAGCATATCAAATATGCCCTTTTGATTGAATAAAAATCCAATGAAGAAATATTGCACAGCTACTATAATCAGGCAAACGGTATAACGGAGGCTGCGGGATGATGCCATTATGATCCCAGTTAAACATCCATTGGCACATCGGTTCCCTCATCCAAAATGGTGATGCTGCTGTCGATGATGAGTGTATAGTATTATGATGAATCTTTTTTTCCTTTTTCGATGATGATTAAGCCCTGAAAAGAAAGAAAAAGTTAGAATTTAGTGATGTTTTCATATTAGAAATAACATAATCTAGATATAAAGTTGGATTTTAAAATAGCATTTAAGCTGACAAATCAAACTTTGATTCTGACTAGCCAATTTTCATTTGTTATTGTTGCAATATAATAATGTACCACTACATTTTATATAAGAAAATTACATATTACCAATCATCCGGGCCGGACTAAGAAACATTTTTAGATAATCACCTAAAAAGAAAAATTAGCATCCCTCAGTAATAAAAACAAAAACAAATAGATTGTCTCTATCAGAAGTCTATTTAAAAAAAGATGTATGATTTATAACAATTTATTTATTTATTCATTTTTTTTTTATACAAAAAAAAAAAAGGCAAATTTTAGAATTTTAATATTAATTTATTCCTCTATAGACATTTTGGTACCCCCCCCTCCCCCTAAAAAAAAACCTACACTCGTATTTCAGTATTATTGTTGGTATTAATGATTTAGGTTTTTAAAACAAACTATTCTATGATTTTGGGAATAAAAAAAAAATTTTTTTTCCTGACTCTCAAAAAATATTGTTTTTGTTTTAAATTTATGAATAAAAGAAAAAGCAAACTTATTTGGGAGTGGGGATGATAAAAAGTTTTGGTGTCCTACATAAAAAAAAACAATTAGTATCACACACACACACATATATATATATTGATAAATAAAATAACATTATTTATATCCGTTTCAAGAATTCAAACAACAACTACTTGGCATACGATTGTTTCTAAAACAATTTGGAAAATTTTATTTTTTTGATGAATCGAAAAAGTCTTTTCATCGGCGCCCCCTTACAATTGTAATGAAGGGACGTTGTACCGATCTTATATTTAAGTCACAAAATGAAATAACAACACTTTTTTATAACAATAACGAAAGGGGTTTATTCTTTAAAGTTACCTCTACCGTTTGATATATGTGGAAGAAAGCTGCGAAGTCTCACTCAGTGAGGAAGAGGAAAATAAGTTCTTAGGGCTGCCGAAAGTTGAGCAGTTATCGCCAGGTGAAGATAGTAGTTGCTAGAACGTCCAGTGGACAGGGACAGAAGAGAGAGAAAGAAGTGTTTCCACATTGCTTGCAGGAGTCTCTCTGCTGACCGACCGTGATTCCTAAAGGGGCTGAAGTAGTTCTTAAGCCGACAGAAGGAATCCATACGCCCTGCAGGCTAATTGGTCAGTGTGGGACCAGCTCACTCAATGGGGCATTTTTCGGTGGGAGAAAATAGGTCTATGTTTATGACCGCTACATAATCACATACAGAAGTCAAACATCATCTTTTAGCATTACTTGAAAAAAACAAAAAAACACATATCCTTCTTATAAGCTTCTTCACAGTGCTCAAACTATATAGGATACAGCAAATTTAAAATATTTAAATCTAGAAAGAACAAAATATAAATTGTTAAATTATAAATTCAAAATTAAAACCATTAATTAAAAAATAGTAATATTAGAAAATGGAAGATAATAAAAGATAATTATAATTAAAAAAACTAACATGTCTCAACGATTTTAATAAATCTGAAATCGTCAGAATCGTCTTATATCTCTCTCTCATATCATATTTAGATATACATATGAGAGAGAGAAAAATAAGACGATTCTCACGATTTCAGATTTATTAAAATCGTTGAGACGTGTTAGTTTTTTTTTATTATTATAATCTTTTATCTTCCATTTTCTAATATTACTATTTTTTAATTACTGGTTTTAATTTTTATATCTCTATCTAGATATAGAGTTTGCAAAACCAGTTAAATAAAAAGATAAATCAAAATTAGTCTATCTCGGTTTACTATATCTCCCTCCTTCTCTTTCTCTTCCCAGCTACGGGTTAAATAGCATTACTACTTATAGTGATATTCCTTCTTTGTATTTCTTCCATAAGTCAAATGTGATAAACAGAGAGAGAGAGAGAGAGAGAGACGGAAGTAAGAGTGATAGATAACCGTATAAAATTAGAAAAGGGTGTCTAACATATGGTGAGAGGGATAGATAGAAGTTATGAAATGGTTCACTCGCGTCCAAGATCGGTATATCTGCTGATGACAACACTCTGTCCTGGACATATGGGCAAATTGTACACGCATTTCCAAGGCAATAAAATGACGTCCAGTCTGTAGTAGAATGGGACCAAAAATGGATAGTCACATTCAATGCTACCAAGACAAATCTCCTTTATTTTACCAATTATGAGAAACCTTTCCAACCACCGATTGCCATGGCTGATAGCACCCTTCCTGAGAGTCTGACTTGAAACTCCTCGGCCTAACATTCACAGGCAACATGAATTCGAATAAATAGACAGAAAATACTGCCAAGTCTGCTGCAGAAAGATGAGTTTCTTCTAGTGGGCTAGAAGACTTCTCATACATGCCAGTATCCTATATCTCGACAAAGTCACCATTCGCCCATGCATGCAGTATTGTTACCACATCTGGGCTAGTCTCTCCCTGTTGGACAGTGTGCAAAAAAGAGATTCTAGCTTAATAGTTCCCACTGTCTACCAAACTCCATTGCTGCAATTTTGCATCCTTGTGCTTATTTTACAAGTATTTCCACAGAATGTGCTTCGATGAACTTACTGCACTTGCACCCCCTCAACATAAATACAACTAACCAGCAAAATCTTACCCCTTCACTCTAGAGGTCCTCAGATATCGGGCTTCTTTCATCGGACCACTTGCTTTTGGAATTTCATCCTTTTCCCCTGTTTCTCCGGCTGTATTAACATGCAGAAATTTAAATGTAATGTGAACAAGCATCTCGCTATTCAACCTCCCACTAAGGATGCCCCTAAAAATTTGGCCCCTAATTCACAGTAGCCCCTTACATCTCAGTGGCAATGTATTAATCTTAAAATAAGACGATTCTCAAGATTTCAGATGTGTTAAAATCGTTGGGACATGTGAGTTTCAGTACATAGACAGGCACCAAGTCTCCATTTTGATAAAAGTACGAGCATACACCATCCATCAAAACTGATGAAACAAAAAAAATGAAAATAAAAAATGATGAAAAAAAATGCTTCACCAATGTTCGCACTCACTTTTTATTTAGATATGTTACTAAAATATTCATATAAAAAAATCATACTAGTAATTTAAATTTTCATACAAATGATCATTTCTGATGACCTAAAGAAAAAGAAACACTCGCTGTTAAATTTTTATTATAGAGTAAAGGATTTCTTTTCAAATTCATTTTAGGCAGTGGGATCAGTTTGCTTTCTTTCTTCCCCTCATAGCGTGAAATTGGTTTCGTCCGGCTAGAAAAAAGGCACGTTTTTTACTTGCTACCATTAAATAAAAATTCAGACAAAATGGAAAATTAGTTTATGGAATAGTTGATAAGCAAGCCAACATATTAATAGAAAAAAAGAACACAAACACATCATTAAAGCTGAACCAAGATATTGAAGATGGTCAAACGAATTGACCGAAATATCTTGGTTCAGCTTTACTAATGTGTTTGTATCCTTTATTTCTACTAGTATGTTGACTTGCTTACCCACTATTCCATGAACTAATTTTCCATAAATAAATACACGTTGGTCTTTATTATAGAGTAGAAAATTCTAGCGACCCTTTTTCAGATTCTTGTGATTACCTCTTACTTGAAATAAGGAAGTAGCACTTGGACTTGGACCAAAAAATTGGAGAAGAAAATTGATGGTGTATGCACCAGAATGCTAAGAGATGCTCTTAACATCTCCTGGAGACAGCACTCCACGGAGAGCAACTCTATAGACACCTCCCTCAGATTTCAGCCCTGACCAGAATGAGAAGAACCAGATTTGCTGGACATTGCTGGAGGGTTAAGGATGAAATCATCAGCGATGTTCTTCTGTGGATGCCAAAATAGGGATGTGGCTCAGTGGGTAGACCGCACAGAACTAACAACTAACAGAAGATTCACAATGCACCTATGAAAACCTACCAGGTGTGATGGAGGTTAGAGTGAGATGACATGAGAGAGTCAGGAGGATTTGTGGCACCACAACGACTATATGATGATGGTGATAATGAAATAAGGCAAGTACCTACTTCAGCTAGTATTTCAAATACTGTTGGCTTTTGGAATTTTACAAGAGTAAAAATAAGCTATGCAAATGATACTAATGGATTTTTGAGCCAGTTTTCCGAATAAACACTTTTCTTTTTAACATCTTGCTGTTATGATCTGTAGATTTTTTTGTTGTTTTTAGTCTGCGAAAATGTTTTTGAGCTTCTTAAAACAGATGGTCTAAAGATGCGGCCATTCAGACTGGAATAGCATTTTCATCACTAAAAGAAATTGAATGTGACAGACCAAAGAAAATGCTATTCCAAACTTGAATGTGACAGACCAAAGAAAATGCTATTCCAAACTTGAATGTGACAGACCAAAGAACATGCTATTCCAAACTTGAATGTGACAGACCAAAGAAAATGCTATTCCAAACTTGAATGTGACAGACCAAAGAACATGCTATTCCAAACTTGAATGTGACAGACTGACAAATCGAGCCTCTTCTAGAAATGCCTGGATGCATCTTATTTTAGATACGTTTATTCAACCTGAATGACAGACCAACGAAAATGCTATTTTCAAACTGATGTGTGACAGACCAACAAAAATACTCTGCCGAACTTCACCATGACGGACCAACAAACAAAAATTCCTTTTCAAATGTAAGCGTGACAAACCTAGCCGTTCACAGAGAGACGGAAGGACGTATCTAAGAATAAAGTGTGCACATAAAAGTTGCTATATTCTGGCAAAAATCATTTTCATACAAAAGCAAAAAAAAGGTCTAATAATTAGAGCAAAGATGAAATTCACACCGGATCGTTTATTGATTTCTTCTCTTCTTCCTGATTATTGATCAGCTATTGAAACTATATGGGTAAAATTTACAATTATTTATTGGCAACGTAAAAATTTGATCTGTATCAGTTTAAAAGCATACTAGCAGGAAGACACTGTAATGCCCGGGATCGAATGAGAAATCTTATGTACTTCTACACCTAACATGATCTTACCTTTTTTTTAATTCTTAATATATATTTATCTATATACATATAGATAGATATAGATATTGAATGGATCATGCGTCATTTACAAATGCACGGTTAAACAAGGGATACACCAGGTCAATAGTGGTATTACTGTTAATATTAATAGTACCAATGATGGTATTGATGATGACACTGTACTAAACAATACCGCTACGTCAACTTCAATAGAACCCCCTTTAACTTAGACTGTATATTAAAGTTCTACGGTGGGTCCTATTAAGTATAGAATCTCTAAACACTTACTCTTTTAGAACGAAATCCCTTGATAAATTCATGTCCCTTGCTACCCATATATGGTCTCTTACTACTAATAATAACACCCCTTATGCCCTTAATTGACAAATAATTAAATCGGTTAGGTCCTATAGACTGTTTAGAGACGAAGCCTTATGCATTATTAATACAGAGGTCTTTTATTTAACAAAAAAGATGAAGTTCTATCCCCATGTATGCATGCAATCTGGTACAAATATAACCACTTTATAGTTCCGTAGCCCCTAAGCAATCAACCCCTCCCACTATTTTTATTACTGGTAGATCGTGAAAATCTCTACAATACGATTATTTTCTGAGCTAGGGATGGAGATTCATCTTATAGCTTTGTTTGCTTCCTTTCTCCCTACTATTCTTTCTCTTCATCTCTTTCAAATAATTAACTGTGTACTTTTAACTATGACATATCAGTTCCTGTCCGACTTGGAACTCCAAGAACTTCTTACATTAATCCACGTTTATATTATGGCTAACTTTTAGTTTAGAAGTAATAACTTCTACTTAGCTGAACATCCCTTTATGTTGGCACTTCCGTACATTTTAGACTAATAATAACATTTGAAACATTATCTCTTACCTCTATCTAAATAACTCTTTCTGTAATGGCTAGATTAAGGTTTGCACCCCTCGATATAGCCCGATTCATCACATTACCTAAGTAGATAAGAAAACACCCTCATTACCCTGTCATAGTTTATAATTTCAATATAGGTAACCCACCCCCTCTCTAATTTTTATTTATACATTATTACTATTCTTATTTTTTTAAGAATTGTTTCTTTAGATTCTTTCATTATTATAATCATTATTATTATCTTTATTTTTATATTTTAAATTCCATTCGTTAATTTAGTATCGTTAATGTTAAATCTTAAAAACAAAAGTACATGATAGAAGTTAACTAATAATTAATTATTTTTTACTTAAGCAGAATCAGATTAATTAATCGGCATCATTGCATATCAGATGATCTCATTTTGTAATGTGTGCAAAAAGTTGATAATGTACGTACGGCCATTAATTAGCTTAGCATATCATTATAATATAGATCGGACACAGTTTTTATTTAATGAAACGTTTTTTAATCATCTCCTTTATGGACACAGGTTCGAATTCTATTGGCAGATGTGAATTGTTCTCCAATGTAATTTTCAGCAATTTAATTGGCAAATTGTAGATATATCATTATGAGAATGTGTTTATCAACCTTTGTTTCGCTAAGGCTTTTCCTATATACGTTAATAACACAAAATACATGCGAAAATATGCGTTAGTTCTGGGATTGATTTATGTTTGAAAAGACTTTCGATTTTAATTTCTCTAATTAGGTGCAAGTCTTAATAAATATCTCTCACTCTCACCCTCTCTCACCGTATGCGACTTTACTCTCCGCTCTTATTTTATACAGCATCTATCACTTTTTTTTTTATTATTAACAGTTTAAGTTTCTAAAGAAAGGAATGTATACTAAGATTGGAATAGTCTATTATAAACAAATGAGAATATCAAATATTATTTAACTCGTTCAACCAGCATGTAAACTATATATATATTCGGCGGAAGAGGGCAACGCCTGTCTGGCAGGCGACAAGGCGGGGCTTGATGGATAAATAACCCGGCAGCCGTTTCATGCTCTTGCAACTATCACATCAATTAAACCATCTATATTATTATATAGACTAAGGCAATTTCATGTTTGTACGTACGTTATCGCTTTCCACCTTTTTTTAAAATGGGATCGGCTGATCGCCAGAAATGCAATACCATAAACTATTTTTTTTAAATTTAATTTGTTGTCGAACATAAAATTATCTAAAAATACACTAAAATACACTTTCTTAGCTTTCGGATTAGGATCAACGTGTAATAATTGTCCCATACAATAATATTGTGGGGTGTGCGATTGTACCGGACGTCCATAGAATGGAAATATGTCACAAACCCCTACAAGAGTTTTTTTAGGTAAATCCCCATAATCAGATATATTCTCAAATTACATTAACCAGGGTAATTAGATATGAGTGTTTCAGTTTGAACAAAGGTGGGACAATAATGTCGTGGGGGTCTGCATTTTTGCCGGACGTCAATAGAATGAAAATATTTTTAAGCACGGCAGCAATATACAACAGATGAAGGATACAACTGTGGAATTTCCACAGGTCCCACTAGTAATAATATGCAGTGTAGGTCTGTTACACTATTTATACATACACATATATATATATATATAGTTTGAATTACCTACTAGACATCATCCTCGAGTGTCTTCGGTCTCTGTCCAAGGATTTGTCAGGATAACCTGACATGAGGATACTTCCCCTACAAGTAATCCCTGACCAAATATTCAAAATAACATAGTATTCGAAGCCCAAATAAGATCCCCTTGACATGGCTATACACTAGCTCATACGAGGAATGGTGCACCTACTTGAAGTAATGTTACTTTAAGTAACAACGCTTAGCGGGATACTCCACCAGACTAGATAAATTCTTCTCCTGGAATTCAGTAAGACCAAGAGACCACAAGAAAGATATACTATAACATAGTTCATGGGTCAATTGGGAAGAGGAAAATAAATATTCTTAACTTCTTTACTAACTCAACGTTTAACGGGTAAAGGAGAACATTAATGAAATATTTGAATATCTATGTATCTCATACAGAGATCAAGTGTTATCCCCAGGAAAGATCCCCTTGATTTCTGAGAACTTCGACTGAAGTAAAATGTAACAAAAAAGGATATATATATATATATATATATATATATATATTTGAATCACACTGAGCGAAGTAATTCAATATATAACATTGGGAGCAGCTGGTTAAAAGTAGTATATTAAAAAGATAATTCTTTGTGGCTGCTTGATCGTTGTTTTTTCTCTTTCTTGTCGGTTCTTGGGGGTCATCATCGGATTGGGATAATTCTTTTAAATTCAGATTAAAAGATGATCCTTGATAAGCGAGTGCAGTTTTGGTTTTATTCTTTTCTGAAGACTAAGCTTTAATCAAAACAGAAATTCCACTGTTTATGCTAGATATCTATTATACTAAAACAGTTTAATCAACGTTTGTTTCCCTACGGCTTTTTCCCTATATATTTTAATTACACAAAATACATGTTAAAAGATTCGTCGATTTTGGGATTGAGTTATGTTTGAAAAAGAAAAACATTTTATTTGTTCTAATTAACTGTGATATGGAATTTACTCACCAAATTGCCCATTTCTTACTAAGTGTCTGTCTATAACTCTCACCCTTTCTCACTATATGTTGTTTGACCTTCTCCCACCACTTTTAATTTATACCATCTCTATCACTCTAAAATATACATATAGTGTATCACACTCAGGGGAGGTAATTCAGTATATAACATGGGTTTGGTTTGTTTTGTTTTACGGCATATCAACCTGTTATGGGTCATTTAATGCACAAACATTAGTTTTTAATGTTTATATATTTTAATATCATTTTTGTTGGTTGTATGTTTTACGGCATATCAACCCTTTTCGGATTATATCATGTTGAATACGGTCATTTTGGTTAAAGTGTTAATACTTTATATGTTCAAATATGTATTGAAGATGTTTGGTTTAGTTGTTTTGTAATAGAAAATTGTTTTTGTTTTTGGCTTTGCAGAACATGATTGAGTTTTATAAAGGGAAAGGAAAAAACAATAGCATCAGTGTTTGGTGCATTTTAGGTCATGAAGCCTGTATCTTCAGACAGCCTGATCTGATAACTCCCCCCCCCCCTTTTTCGGCTGGTGCTATTTTACTAATGGATCACCATTTATCAAGGCCAAAGATCAGGGTTAATCGGATGGATTTTTTTCGGTTGAGAGATAAAGAATCTTATGAGAGGATTGAGAATAATTGGCGGGATTGACAAAGTTCGATTACTTGTAGGGCTAGTTTATAGGAGGAATCTGTGACATTAGATTTGAAGGCGACCATGTAGTAATCTGCAGGGAAGCAGTCCCATGCTAATGTGTTCCACAGATTAGAAAGTGGACCTTGGGTTTGCTTTCAGTAGCCTCATAACTCTCGCTTCCCTTATTTTGGTACATTTTTGGTCAGGAAGCCAGTATCTTCAGACTATATATACCATTGGGAGCAGCTGATTGAAAGTATTATATTAAAAAGATAGAATTCTTTGTGGATGTTTGTTTGCTGTTTCTTTTTCTCTCCAACCTTTTTAATTCTATGCTTAACTCTGAGGAGACAAGAATTGATCTCTAATCCTTTGACCAATGAGGGGATTTGGATCTTAGGTCATGTCCTTGTTGATTATTCAGGGTCATCACCGGATTGGGATAATTCTTTTAAATTATTCAGATTAAAAGATGATCCTTGGTAAGTGAGTGCAATTTAGTTTTATTTTATTTGGAAGACAAAGCTCTCATCAAAAGACAAATTCCATTGTTTGTATATGCAAATGCTTTTCTTTATAAATAGTTGAATTCGTTCAAAGTAGCGCAAATAAAATAAATAAACAAATGAAATCTATAAAAAACATCTGACACTAGCAGTGTTTCGCTCAGTGGTAGCGCGTCGGGCTTTAGTCTCTGGGGTCCCAGTTTTTAATCTTGCTAGGTTCAGCCACACCGATGAGTCGGAAGAGGACGAAACATGTGTCCATAGAAAATTATATTTAAGTAATATAAGTCGTCCCCATATGGGGGCAATACATTAGTGAAGGGAGAAATTATTCCCACGTAGCATTTAGGTAAAATGCTTTTCTATATAAATAGTTGAATTCAAAGTAGAGCAAATAAAATCACCAAATAAATTACATTATATCAAGGCGATCCATAATACAGGCCTGGCAAACATGCGACTGGGGGAGGACATACGAAGACCAAAATTACTGCCAAATAATAATTACAGAGAAAAGTTTTAGAAAGAAATTTCTTAATAATGTCCAGTAATTAGCATCTATACATATTAGGAAGCAGCTTACAATAATTGATTTATTTCGATCAAATCAAATGTAAAAAGTACAAAAATATAAAAGAACTAAATTCACTTCATTCACCATGAAACCGACACATTTTTTATATTAAAAAAATCATGAGTCAATTTGTTTATATTTAATACTTGATTACAGAAAATGTAATGACAATGCAATCAGTAAGCAAATTTAACATTTTACAAAATCAAATACTTTATGAACCAAAAAATGTTTGGAGAAACAATTTTGATAATTTTTACAAAATTTGTTTTTACAGAAGATAAAGAAAATGCTTATATCTTCATAGTACGATAATACATATACACAGTCTCAATAATGAAATCAACTTACAAGAACATAAAATCAATAAAATATATGTAAAACGGTAGACTGGATTCTAGAACATTCGGAGGGAGAAAGTAGTGTGGAAGCAAAATTGTAAACACAGAGCTTATGCTTGTTATTTATTGGTTACGGTTAGGGTATCGTCGCATTAATTTAAACAACCACTTTCTTACCAACATATCCAAAACGTGTGTGCGCGTGCACGAAGTTATACAGTATGCTAAACTTATTCAGTTACAGAAACCAGCTGACCGGAGAACAACAATTATGCTAGGTTGAAGCCTGAGTTGTTTCTTCTTCTTCATCCAATTTATTTTTGAACAGGCCCTTGATTAGTCCTCTATAAGAGGGTGAGGCCTACCTGTCAGTCTTGCTCGAAGTCTTCCACTCCAGGCTCGGTGGTCGCGAGGATCTACATTTGTAATCCCCAGAGTTGCATGGTCAAAATTATACAGCTCATCCCAAGAAAACCTCGGTCTTCCAGTCTGCCGACTTGATGCGATGGACATGTTACTGACCTGGGAGATCCAGCTGGAGCTTTGCTCGACATGGCCAAGTCATCTCATCCTGCCCTGCCTAAGGACATCAGTTATTATCCCGTATACCAAGCCTAGAAAGAAGAGTCTCGAAGAGAGTGTCGTCTTCCGGCCTGGCATGACAGATCCATCTAATCATGGCTCTTTCGTTACGCTGCAGTCTCTTGAGAGTGCTAGCCGAGTCAGCTCATGCTTCAGAGCCATAAAGCATAACACTCCTCACACATGTTCACATATCTAACCAGTCAATTTGGCATAATGGTTATAATGTTCACTGTAATATACATGCAAAATAATTTGTGTTATATTAATTTTCATATATTATGTTAGGAGAGTAGTGCAGTATCTGTTCTGTTAGTATGATAATATCAACCTGTTATCATTGAGAATTTTATAATGAATAAAATAAAATGATTTAATTGCAAATCTTTTATTGTACGATCTTTGAATGTGAGTGGTGTAGTATCTGTTCTGTTGACATAAAACCATTTTTCAAGGCAGTACCTGCTCTTTTAGGGGGTAGTGTATTATCTGTTCTATGGTCATAATACTATCCTTCCTTGGATTACATTTTGAGTGGTATTTTAGTATATGTTCTGTTATTATAATGCCATCATCCCAAGCATTAACTCCCCTACTGAATATATAGTACAATACCCCCCCGTATTGTACTATATATTCAGTAGCCATGAGACCATGCTTCACAGACATAACCTCCTCATTTGAGGAGTAGTGTAGTATATATTGTTCGTCATGACACGAACCTTAGAGTATCAGGCAGATAACGCTAGCCAAGGTAAAACGTTTATCTCCAGCATCTTAATTAGTGGCATGGCAACATGAGTAGAAAGAGAATTACACAAATCATCTCCAGCTAAAACTCACACTAGCCTACCGGCCAAGGAGACAGCGTTTTCTTCACCCTTTGTCAGAAACATCGCTCATAGAAAATGAGGACTGATGGGGTAAAATAGGGGAAGCAAGAGTCTTAAGGGTGCCAAAAATGCATGTACAGTTCATTTTCTACTCTTCATACTTTTTTTGGGGGGAAGGGGGGGGGGCGAACGTGAAGTGATGGTTAACAAAAAAAACTTCTCTAAGAATGTATTTAGAATAAGTTTTCTTGACTCTTCTAAAAAAAAAAAAAATTAGAAATGAAAAATACGTCCCCCATCACGTTTTAGGCTTACTGAAGTGGAACGTCACCTCTAGGAAAGATAGAACCTGAGAGGTGGCACTTAGAAAAACGAGAACAGATAACCTCTTAGGAATAACTTTTTTGTTTAAAAGATCTATTTGCATTCATTCTATTTGCAATGTCGAAGGCTATCAGATTAAAGAAATAGGCTTGGCAAAATAAGTTTGTTAAGCGATGTTCGGATTGAAATATTTCATAAAAAAGCATAGAACTAAAATAAAAAAGAAAAATCTGTAACGTATGGCGAATGGCCACAAGAAGACTTTGAAAGAGAAATACGAATAAAAATCAAGAAGAAATTACATTTTTTTTACGGCTTTTAGAAGTTGAGTTCCAAGAAAACCCATCTCTGACCAGGTCTTTATTTATCGCTCTTTCTCTCAAGTCTATCACACTCACTTAATCTCATTTTTTCTTTGGCCTTCTCTTGTGGACTGCTCCTGCTACCCCAATTGTTCTCCATCTACTAACCCAAGAACTCTCATTGATTCTTTCAACATGGCCATACCATCGAAGCCTCCTGTTCTGCACTCATCTCCCTATATTGTCCAGATTTTATCTTCCTCCGAGTTCATCAGATATGAGCCTGACTTTAAGACTTGCGTTACACATCCAACATATCATTCTCACATCATTTCTCTTCATACAATGCATGTTTTCATTCTTCACTGGCCTGGCTTCACTTTACGCAGGCCTAATAGACTCTTCCCTTAGTTGACAGTGGTAACGCTCTGCTGGTTAGTAATGGTGGAAATTCCATGCTTACTAATTCTTGCTATTATAGCACCTACTCCACCCTGTGCTTCAATGGTATCACTAAGGTAACAACATTTCTGAACAACATCAATAACTTTGCCATCCACATATGCCAACTCAGAGATGGAGAAAATATATGTCTGTTGTCATACACTTCTTGCACACAGACTGGTTGTCCTCTCTCAATCTACCAGTAATTCCATTGCACTTCTTGTGCATCCGATGCCTGCATCTACCACAGAAAATTGAGTTGCACCCAGCTTCCTTGCTACAAACTGAGCAAGGGAATTTTCCTCTTTCCAGGGAATTTCTAACACTATAATCACTGATCAACATTTTTGTCTTGGTAACATTCACTCTAAGATCTTTACTTTCCATAGCATTATTCCAAGTTTTTTAACTTAACAAGTAAATATTCCATTGTTTCGCGGGCAAGTAATAAATCATTAGCATGCAGCATCTCTTCTAGAAAACCCGTATGCAACTCCCTTGACAGCGCTTCTAAGACTCAAATAAAAAACAATGCACTCAGTACTAAGCCCTGGTGTGCTCCTACTTTAGCATTAAAGCTTTCACTATATGTGCTGTTTATTCTAGCACGAATAAGAGAGATATTAAAAAAATTTATTTCCACTAAGTAAAAAGGGAAGTAAATGTATTCGTTAATAGAGTTACTTCCCTTTGTTTGGTCGAGTTTTTACTGTTTTAAAAAGCGGAAGTTTTGACGAATACAGAGTTATTTATTTGTTTGGCCTACTTGTCACTTCTTTTATTTTTAAACAGCACACAAAATCTCTTTAATTTCCGGTGCGTAAATTATTAACAAAAGTAAAAATAATCCCGGGCAACGCCAGATAGGGACAGCAAGTTGGTGGTAAAAATTCTTGTTGTAGCGTTTATTGTTATCACCAGTTCGGTAGTCCTTATCTCGTCAATCATCTTATCTCAGTATTGTGAATCTAAAGCTTGGTTGATTTAATTTAAAAATCTCTTTTCCCTGATAAATGAACAAATCAAAATACAACCATTAAAGAAATAAATCATGGCTAATTAAATAACCGCCATTTTATTTTAGTCCTTTTTAATTTTTAGATTTCTTACAGCAATCAAATATTTTCTCATCTTTTTGAAAGAAAAAGAAAGTTAAACATTTTTTTCTTTCAGGTGTGTCCTCGTATCTCTATAAGAGGCTTTGTCTGTTTGTCTGGTGGTCGGTCAGTTACGTTTCAGTTAAAAAAAGAAAGCATTTTAATCGCAAAAGGCAAAGACTGAAAAGCAGATATAAAACTAAAAAGAATTTTTTATCATCAACTAGCTGTTCCGGACCCGGCGTTGCCCGGGATTATTTTTATTTACATTAATAATTTATCTGACCAATCTACAAACGAAACCTCTGTAGTGGAATTAACGTATATTAAATAAACTAACAAGATGGTCCGATGTTGCTCGGGATTTAATGAGGAACACTATGTTCTTTTTCACTATGCTCATAATATCATTTTGAATTCTTTTTTTACAGAATCCCCCACATGTGTTTCAAATTTTTTAAGATGAGCATTGATTATTTAAACTACTTTTCTCATCTTCGATTTTATTCTCACAATGTACAAAGTAGTCCGAATAATCAAAATAATACATAGTGTCTTATGTGTCTAAAATAAGATGCATCTAAACATCTCAATAAGAGACTTTGTTTGTATTTTAATTTGTCTATCCCACCTCAGTTTGAAATGGTATTTTAATTGCGAAACACAAAGAGGGGATGCACACATCTTATTTAGATGCGTCTAAACATCTTCATATGACGTTTTATTCATATTCATATGACGTTTTATTCATAGATTGGTTGGTCTATCACAGTTCAGTTTTAAAACAAAACATTTTCGTCCAAATTATATATATATTAAAAATAACAAATTATATACCTGACTTCTATTTTCATCTGGGTTATTTTAACGTTTCGGCTGAGATAACCTCCGACTTTCTTCAGATTTTTCAAACTCTTGTTCTTTTTTCATTTTTCTATATGGCAATACACCATTTTATCATGTTTCGGAAATTTTGAGATGAGGATTGATAATTTGTATTATTCAGACTACTATTCTCATCTTAGTAGTTATTCTCACAACGTTTCAGTTGATGTAACTTCCGACCTTCTTCAGGTGCATCTTTTCGGACTTTGTTATCTTTATGTTGAATTTGAGAACCGATACGGACTTTCGAACTGAACCATCCATTCAATCGATGGAGGTAGATTGTTTCCCGTCCAATCGGCCATAACTGAATAGAAGTATATTCTTCTTAGTTACTATCGTCTATAGTAAGAATTGAACCTTCAACCTCGAGAAAACGGTTACTTGAAACTGATTGTTAATCAACGCCTTTAACCGTTGAATCATGTGTCTATATATTGAATGTCCATGGATTAGATGAAAAGTTCAGTTCAAAATACTGTATAATTGAGTTCGACAAAGATTTCCAAGTTCGAAAAGAAAGTCTTAAAAATCTGAGGTTATCTCAGCCGAAACGTTAAAATAACCGAGATGAGAATAGTAGTTCGAATAATCTAACGCATTTTACCGTCTTTAGAAAAAAAAATCTAAACTTTATTTCATGAATTTATCTTAGCGATTCCATTTGATGACTTACTTGACGATAATAGTGTGATTTTGAAGCGAGAGAAAAGCGTGTTGGAATGACTGGAGGAAATCTTTGACTTGATTAGTGGTTATTATTGCATAAAGTCTGGCACGATGTGTAGCTTACAGAGAACGAGAGGCACGAGATCAGAAGTCAATTGCATGTCTACATAAAGGGACTGCGGCTTCTCAAAACTGACTCGAGATGGTAATGTGGTATATTTACTAGCTTATCTGATTAAAGACTTTCCTTCCTTGCGGCACAAATTTAACATTATCCATTCAAAATCTCTCACCCATTCACCCACCTACTGCTATAGATATATATACTAGACAAAAATTCCCCAAACAATAGTTTTGCACCACTTTTATGTCCCTTTACGAAGATTAAAATTTAGATATACTGATACTAAATCTCATGTCTAGAATCCTTATTCCAATTTTGATCAAAATCTATTAAATGATTTTGAGTTTAGAAAATTTCTCAAGTTTAAAGTTTAAGTTTAAGAAACTGAAATTCAAGGAATCTTGCTTAATTTATGTCAAATGAAGATGGATCAAATTTAAGGCAAATTTGAAATATTTGAATTAAACAAAAAATGGAAACTTTTCCCCCTAAAATCCCTTTAAAATACTCCAACGAAACTGAAATATGAGGAATATCTATTAATTGATATCTAATACCTGTTAATTTTAAAAAGTCAGAAGTATCTGAATTTTCACGAAGGGCTTCATAATCATGTTATTTAGTTTAAGAGTGAATCCTGTACATACAAATATATCTAACTTCATGAATATATTTATTATTTATTCATTTTTACATACATAAAAGTAATCCATGGACACGTGTTTCTGGCTATCAGCCGTCATCAAGATGGCTAACCTGGACAAGGATTGAACCCTTGATTATATTATCTGTAGTCTGGTGTTTTACTCCCGGAACATGACACCTTGCCCGGAATATGTACGATTTTTTATCGCCTAAATATATTAAGTTACATAGTTTGTTATAACTTTATAAATATGTATATATATATATATATATATATATATATATATATATATATATATATAAATAAATAAATTGACATATCAAAGTTATGTCATTTTTGTCAGTTTCGAAGCAAAGAAAAGCTAACCCGTGTTTCTAGAAGATTCCTAAACATACTTGAACAAATGAAGGTAGTAAACAAAAACTCCCATGTCAAATGAAAACCGTACACCATCAAAGCCGAAACCTCATGCAGAAAGTTTTCAAATGCCTATGAAAAGAAAACCAGAACACACTAAAAAACAATGGCGAAATGAAAAATTGACACTTTTAAAAATATTTTAAATTATTCAGATTCGAATGTTCAGAAAAAATTTCTGACAGTTTAGAAAAAAACAAACAGACGATCAAAACCAGGAAACAAAACAGTGTGTTGACACATCTTGCAATGCCCGCGAGTGAAGAAACATAACCGCCAGAGTATATTCGTCTCTTGTTGAGAAGGGCCAACAAATGCCGCAAATTGATGTATAAACTCGTCTGATACTGTTTATGATATGTCTTTGCCTGGAAAGTGTTATGTTAAATCTAGAAATTGTAAATTATAAGTTTTAAATTATGCAAGATAACTCATGACACGTTGGGCCAACATTGGTGCATTCAGGTCACGGGTCGTCTACATAAAACCTTATCCTTCATCTGTTTTAATGGATAACATCATCCTTTAGTGACGTCATCCTTGATGACATCATAAATTGTGCACAGGGATAAGATAACAAGATCCAAAGGGTCACGGGTCGTCTATGTTCTGTTTTGAAGGATGACATCATCCTTTTGTCACTTCATTATTTATGAAGTTAGATATATTTGTATGTACACGATGGTCGTTCATCTAAGCAACATGACATAAATGCTGGTGTACACCAGGGATCTATTCTTGGACCTTTATTGTTCCTGATCTATATAAACGATCTCCCTGATGACAGAGTCTGAGATTGGTTTATTTGCTGACGACACCATGCTTTACTCTCGCCATGTTGGCAAAACAGACGCGATCATATCCGAGGCAATGGCTGAATCCTTAGAAAATGACCTCTAGGCTGTAGTGGATTGGGGTCATAAATGGTTAGTAACTTTTAATGTCGCAAAGACAAAGCTCCTTTCCTTCAATAACTACAAGAAACCTCTCCAACCACCGATTGTCATGGCAAATAACACCCTACCTGAGAGTTCATCATTCAAACTCCTCGGCCTAACCTTCACAGGTAACATGAATTGGAACAAATACATTGAAGACATTGCCAAGGCTACCACAAAGAAGGTTGGCTCCCTCTACCGTGCTAGTAAACTCCTCACACCTGACATTATCCTGTATCTCTACAAAGCCCCCATCTGCCCATGCATGGAGTATTGTTGCCATATCTGGGCTGCTGCATCATCTACTAGTCTCTCCCTCCTTGACAAGGTCCAAAAAAGAGTCGCCAACCTAATAGGTCCCTCACTGTCAACCAAGCTCCAGTCCCTGCCCCATCGCCGCAATGTAGCATCTTTGTGCTTGTTTTACAAATACTTCAATGGATTGTGCTCCGATGAATTGGCTGCTCTGGTGCCCCCTCGATGCAAGTTCACTAGACCAACTCGACAATCGACTAAATCCCATCCATTCACTGTGGAGGTCCCCAGATGGCGGAGAGCTTTCTACTCAAATAGCTTCTTTCTCGTGCTGCTGGCTTCTGGAACTCCCTCCCTGCCTCCTGTTTCCCTGACAGTACTGACATGCAGAAATTTAAAACTAATGTAAACAGACATCTCACTGCGCAGATCCCAATTTAGGTTGACACCCCCAACCTTCTTCCTTTTGTTTCTTCTCAGTAGCCTCTTACGTCTACAGTGGCGGCCTGCCTTGTCTGGGGTGAACTATGTTAAAAAAAAAAAAAATGACGTCTTACAGATTCCTTACTGCTGTCTTCCACCCCCTCTTTAATGGATTAGATCACAAAACGATGACGTCGACCATTCAAAGGATCTTCCTGATGCCTTCCACCTGTTTTAGTGGATGATGTCAACCTTTGTGACGTCACCCATTGTACACGGGGACAAACATACTAGTATAGACTAGTAGACTACTTGTGATCCTTTGAGGTACAGGTCATTTCGATAACGGATCTCTTCTCTCCCCACTGTGCATGGTTATCCCCATCTGTTTTAATTGATGACATCTTCCTTCAATGACGTGATAATTCTTTACATCATAGATTTGTGACGTCATCCTGTATGCACGGGAACAAACAAGAAAAATAAATACAAAATCTGCAGAGTTTTAGTACTGTACTAGCTGGCTTTGCAAAGTTCGCTACTTGAAACCGAAATGTTAACTATTAAACATTTCATTCAGAAGTATGTTGTAAACAAGACAAAAACTTTCGCATTCATTCATATACATACGTACACATTAACATTTATTCGTATAAATAGATATTAACATTTTGGTAATTTTGATACAAGTTTATTTCTTTTTTAAATAAGGCCGCCAAGAAATGAAAAGAAAGAGGGAATCAACTCGCATGAGTGATAGTGTATCTGCGCTCTTTTTTTTAACTTAGAATTTTTTCATTGAATTTAAAAACAAAAATGTGGCGTCGGTCGCTAACAGGAAGGAGCCGTTATTAACCCTCTCTGCTGTATGGTGTCACTAACATATCTTTCTTTCTAGCAAGTTTGATTTAAACTACCTATCCGAAAATTACTCAGCAAATATTTTAAGAAATGTTTAATAATTATCCTTTTTTTATTTATTAAATCACTTGAATAAATATCGGCAAAACTATTGCATATATATGGAAAAAATAGGACAATAAAATTGTGAATGAATAACATCAAATATTAATTTATTATGAACTGTTAATAAAATGATTATGAAATTAGGCGTTTGTGTTTGAGACTTTCGTTATACCGTATTTCAAAATAATCAGCTGTATTATTGAGTTAAATAACAGTAGTCCGTTTTGATGGTAATATAGGAATGATAAATGAAAAAGCTTTCACATTTATTCATTTAGATAATAGATTATATGCAATTTCGTTTTGTGTCTTAAAATTCTCTTATAAAGCACAAATATGAATGTACCATTTAAATAGACATGTTAAGTTGTTCCTTTTAGCTTTATGATATTAAGACTAAAGTTGCCTTTTGTAAGGGTCCTGCGTTCTTCCCTGAAATTTGTGTCAAGCCTTACATTGGTCTAATCCGACATCGCATCACCCCTCACTCTCCACCCAAGTATCTAATATGATATATGCATAATTAAAAGTGTGATTTTCTTCTTGGATATTAAGGTCAAACCTATTGCCTTTTTATTGGAAGGCGTCCAAAAATTGATTAACAGACTTTGAATATATTAGTTTTTGCCCAAATAGATTTTTTTAATGCATTTTTCCCCTTCCGCAGAAGAGTGTTTTTTTTTTTTTTTATTCGAACCACTGAACTGAATAGAATTCTTGATGAAGTTCTCAGAAAATGTGGCCGCTATTTTTAGACCGATTTTCACATTACATTTCTCTGGTCATTTCCTCACAAAGCAGACGGATAAGAGCACAAGTATTTCTAGCAAACAAATAGTGTACACTCTCCCCCCCCCCCAAACAATTATGCTTTGCCAGTGTTTGCACTAATATTCGTATTAGTATTTGTAGTAAAGTATAATTAAATTACTAGTATTTTGGTATTTTATTAACTAAAGTAATAATAGACTAACTTACTAACAATAGCCCTAAATATATAGTGGTGCGTTTACCAGCTTCCCACGTTCAGCAAGGTTAAACATGAGAACAAATATAAAAGCCGTCGGGCTCAGAAGAAAGACTTGCGCGTCATGATTGGCAGGGACTCCTTTTATAGGCAACATAGGGTACCCGGTTGACATTCTACGAGCAAGTACAAATAAATAAATATGATCAACGCAAAGGAAATTACTAGTAATGGAGTGCCATTACAAAAGTAACCTCTACACAGAATATAATCTTTAAATTGTGTCATCAATTTTCTTAACAACTATATATATATATATATATATATATATTTATATATATAGGGAAGATAAGACATGCGTATGTAAAGGGAGAAAACTCTGCAATGCTCAAGGTGAATAAATGTACCAGTACTACAATTATCGCTAAAAAACAATAACAAAAATAACTTTATAAACAATAAATTATCATGTAATTTTAGACAGGCTATCGTAGTATAATGGTTAGCACACACAGTTACTGTCCCAGTGACCGCAGGTTCGAATCCTGTCATAGTCAGTCACGCTGATGAGCCGCAGTAACGGCGAAACATGTGTCCGTGGGTAACTATTTTATTTATAAGTATTCAATCAGAGTTAATTCAGGGAACAATTTGCTATATATTCATCAAAAAATACTTATTTGTAAACAATTGTGTCTGCCCTTCTCAATGACATACGTGTTCGTGATTTATATATATTATATTTACAATGATTTATTTACAATGAATGTTAAGTCAATTGTTTTGAACTTAGTATATATTGATGTCATAATCATACTTAACACTATTACACTTACCTTTTCAGAAACCTTTTCCCATATAAGTAATCAGTAAAGCAAACGTCAAAGAGTGTGTGATTTGCTGAATGCACTCGCTACACTAAAAACAGATTTCAAGAATAATTGGAGTTTCCATAAAGACTGTTTATAATGTAAAGAACAGAATGACCATGAGCAAAACTATTACAAAGAAGTCTGGAAGTGAGGGAATTAACAAAATATGTACCAAAGCTTTTATTAAAGCTCTTAAATCCGAAATCCTAAAGGATCTAACCAAATCCATAAGAAAAATGGCAATTGAACTTTAGGTAGACAACAAAACCATTAGAAATGCAGTAAAATATGATTTGAAGTAAAAACAAATCATATACAAGAACAGCAAAACACTTGTTGACAACAGCTATGAAGGAAAAGAGATTGGAAAGGTGCAATAAAATTGTTACATAGTTCAAGAAAAAGTCCTTGTAATTATCTTTTCAGATGAAAAGATCTTCACTGTCGATGCTGTTCTGAACCGCAGAAATGACAGATTTATTGTAAAATCGACAGCTAAGCTTAAGGGTACATTCAGAACAAAACATCCTGCTCAAGTTATGGCATTTGGTGTTGTGGCTTCCGATGGAAAGAAAATGCCTATAAAATTCTACAAAGCTGATGAAAAGTGCAATGTTAATACTTAGTACAATACTCCAGGTATTGCCATGCCTTAAAGCAAACTACACAGTATGGAAACAAGATGGTGCCTTAGCACACACAGCTAGAAAATAAAAAGATTTATGCAAATCAAACTTTAGCAATTTTTGAGAATCTTATGGTCGTCTTCTAGCCAGATATAAACCCTCTGGATTAAATAATAAGACATCACACAGTAATGTCGACTCTCTTAAAGATAATTTTGGAGAAGAATGGGAGAAGTTGGCTCCTGAATTTTTGAAGAACACCTGTGCAAGTTTCATGAATCATGTGAAGGCAGTTATTGAGAAAGACTGAGGACACATAGAATAAAAACATTTTCTATTATGTGCATTCTATTAGTTATACACTGTTTTTCAATCCCTGCCTCAAAATATTATACATTTTGCTTCCCCATTCTGTAATATATATTATTAACGCCAATGCAAAGACACCGATCCTTTTAAAAATGTATTTCTTAATATAACTCCAAATTTGATGTAGAGCAATTTTTTGTATCTAACTAAAAGTTTTTGGGGAAGGGTGTGAGTTTGGTCAACTTTAGAAAAGAAATAATGTGCCTACGTTACTCACCGTGTGGCCTAGAATATATATTCCAAAATTCATAATGATCCGTTCATGAGTTTAAGAGAGTATCCTCTATATAGAAGTATACATAAATATATAAACATGTCTGTATGTGCTAGAACTTTTTCACTCCAATTGTTACAATGTAGAAAATATGCATAAATAAAACTGCTTAATAGTCAAATAAAACCAATCATCCAATAAGAAAACAGAAAAAACGAATAGTGAATTAATGAAAGGTCGTCTTTTAAAAGATTATGCAAATTAGTTATTCTTTTTAAAGTCACTCGCATATCTATGACTGAATATATTAGGAAGTTGATTTTATATTTTAAATAGAAAAGTGGGCTTTTAATATCACTGACGGTGCGACAATGACTGAACTTTATATGCATAAAAATATATAGTGGTATCTCGGGTGACAAACTTAATTTGTCCTATGATTCCGTGCGTGAACAAAAAACAATTATTCCCTTTGATATTAATATAAATCCAATTATCCCTTTGCCTGCCCCAGAAAACACTCTTCCATTAAACGATACAATCAATAATTACTTTCTGGAAAAATTGTTGGATCATTCTATCGCTCCAGAAAGTACCTGCCTCTACCTATATAAGAGCCAGATCCGTCCTAAGATGAAGTACTGGGGTTATATATGGGAAGGTTTCACTTGTCTTGACAGAGTACACTACTTTACAATCTAGGTGCTCGACTAAGCTGTATGGTTCTACCAAGGTAACGACACTTCTGAACAACCCCAATAGCTTCACCATCCAAATACACTTTCTCCACATATGAGTTCTCATCCATTTCCATTGTCTTAAACTTCTTGCACACAAACTGGTTATCATCTCTTAACTTACCTGTAATTTCACTATATCTTTCTTGTACCCAAGTTACTTTAACATTTCTTTCTTCTATTTGTTGTCCTTGTGTCTGACTAAACTATGAAAATATCTAGTCCTTTATTGCTGCCATTCTTAGAGGTCTCATTTGTTACTTTGCAACGTACGTGAATAATGAATACTAAACAATTTTGCCATTATTGCTTTTTGACGTTTTTGTCGTCTAATTTGTTCGTGCTCAAAAAGGCCAAGCCAGGCATGCGAGGTATCGTCTCGGAAATAAATATGTGAACGGAATTAGTCTGAAAGTGGAAACCAATCAATGTTTTCGTTCTGTTTTTAGTTTTCTATCTATATTGTTTTACTGAAGGTGTTGGAACATATTCCCCATGGATAGAGGTGGATATAGTACATTTTGGAGGCACAACTATCCTGTATTCTAAAAAAAAAAAAAATACTTGATTATAATTCTGAAATAAAGCTGAGTAGTTAATATAGTCTATTATTAATGGAGATTTGGTATCTGTCTGTCTGAAGCAGAAACTATATTATTACTATCTTTCAATGCTTAATTCAGAGGGTGTAGTGTAGTATCTTTTGTGGTCATAAGACCATCCTCTCAGGTATTATCTCCTCCTGTTTAGGGTGGAGGTAGTATAGTATCTGTTGAGTGCTGGCCTATCACTTCAGAAATTAACAGAATGTGAGAGTGTAATATATATATATAGTAATCAGGTAAAGTAGAGATTCTTTCCAAATATGATTTGAGGGAAGGATCAAAATTTCTTTTCGTCTGATGAGATCTTAGTTTCTAAAAGCTGTTGATTAATAATATCGACATGCCAGTGTCGCGGATTATGTACTTGTCTGTATGAATAAAAAATAATTAGTAATATATATATATATATATATATATATATTACTATTTCATGTATCCACATACAGTTGTATAAGGAGATATAATTTTTATGTATCAATTTTCAGTATTTACTTCAACAGTGGTCGATACGTAAGTAGATCTAGGTAGTAAGCTATGAAAATATATTTATGGCAATTAAGCTACACAGAGGCTCTTGCGTTTCATCCCCGGGGGAATCTTCACTTAGCATTTTAGCCTGAAGATTCCCCCCGGGGATGAAACACGGGAGCTTCTGTGTAGCTTAATTGCCATAAATATATTTTCATAGCTTATATATATATATATATATATATATATGTGTGTGTGTGTGTGTGTGTGTTAGTAACAAAACAATAAGGATTTGGGGGGGGGTTATTATAGGGTTTAGGTCCTGACAGGATGTCAATCCCAACTCCTTTTCAAGTCAGTCAGAATATCTGGGTTGATAGAGCCAGTTAAGTGTGGTAAGAATCTTCTTGCTAGTGAGAACCTTTTTTCAATTTAGCGTCATAGGCCATACAGATTTTGGTGCATGGTTCATTTGCACACCTAAACCAAAGATAAACAGTATTTCCCACAAGAGCCACTATTCTAGCAAAGAACCAAAAAGAAGAGAGGCGTAAAGAGATAAAATAATAAATATCATTTCTTAGCAGGGCTTCGTTTTTTAAATCTTTTTTTCAGTCTATTTAAAGAAATCAATGCATAAAACCTTTTTTCTTTTAACTTAATTATTGATTTCATTAATAACTTGTGCAATATGTTATTACTTACTACTAAAAATATTAATCAATGAGATTGCAAATGGTCTGACTATATAGGTGTTATCTATTCGTGTAGATACTGTTATCGTCTACTCAAATCAGACGTCTGGAAACAGCTGTGTGTTGTTGACACATTGGTATTCGTAGTAGTAATAGTAGTCATAGTGGCGACTGTGTGTAGAGGTCGTCTGCCTCTCTCTCTTCTGCTTTAGTAACAGTTCGGTTATACGTCTGCCTTTCTTTTTCATAGCAGTGCTGTAATAATTATCTCGTCATAGTAAAAACAGCACATATTTATTTTGAGTTTTTACTATTTCTTAAAATTTATTTTTATTTAAATAACTTTTGGTCTAAGACACAATATATTTGTATTTACATGTATACAACAATATTACATTCTTAGTATCCCTCTGAGTTCCCTGTAAGGGGGGGGAGGGAATAGAGGATCTCCAAAAACACGTCTGTTCTGTCTTACAGACACACGCCAAGAGACAGATCTTTCTTTTCTCCAACTTCCTGTTTGTTATGTCACATTTTTTAACACGTTCAGTAAATTCCTAACCTTAGTTTCTAGTGGAAATTTCTTATTAATGTAATCTAATTCTGAAATAGAAGTGTCTTTTCTAGTGAAAACGAAAATATACTAAATGACAATATCCTGGAGGTAGTAGACTCTTTCTCTCATCTAGGAGGTATGCTGTGTGTAGGTGGTGGATGTGAACTCAGTGCAGCCACAAGAGTGACGGCAGCTTGGGTTATTTCCGGGGTAAGTTGTATCACAGTTGTGTCAGAAGCGTCATGATATATAGCAGTGAATGCTAGTCCCTTATTCAGCCCTCTCTCGCCTGACTGTAGCGCAATGACAGTTCCATGATTAGATGGATGTGCAATATGAAATCTGACAAAACCCAACACATCAGGTCAGATTATTTACTGAAAGCACTACACTTGCCCAGCATAAGGATGACTCGATTATGTTGGTATGGACATGTGGTGCGTTCATTCTTCTGGATAAACCATTGCAGAAGTGTGGGTGTATTAAATTGCAGGAAGGTTGGCCGGCCAAGCAAACTTTGAATCACAGGATTAGACAAGACCGTACAGAGTGAAATTTGGAGACAGTTGACCCACTGAACTGGAGAGCGAGCTTGCGTAATATCACAAAACGTCTGACACCGATTAACTTACTGCACTTGTACCCCTTCAACGTAAATAGCCCCGGTTCACCCGATTTACAGCAACATCCCACCCCTTCACTGTAGAGATCCCTAGATGCAAGATTTCCTACTCTAATAGTTTCTTTCCTCTGACTGCTTGCCTTAGAAATTTCCTTTCCTGCTCCGTGTTTCCTTGACCGTACAAACATACATAAATTTAAATGTAATGGGAATAAAATCTTGCAGTCATACCACTCACCCAGGTTGCGCTTCAGTGATAATATGCCTTCATTATGGGGAACAAAAGTAAAAAAAAAAAATTCATGCTTATTTATGAGCCTAATTCATTATTTTTTTTTCTTTGTCTCCATTGTTTAATGAAAACACTTGACTCACTCGTGACAAATGTTGACAAAAGTGAAAACAGAAAAAGTTAAGCATCACCACACCAAGACGGCAGGCGCTCCCTAGGGGTCATCTGGTGTATGGTCTTGTTGCTTATAAGAAATCAACTGTTTTAGGATTGATATAGGAGATTTGATAATTATAAGTTAACACTTTGTGGGTTTGAAAACTTGTTATCATGGATGTTAACATTTTGTGGGTTTGGAAACTTGTGGGTTTCTGTGGACGAGTGGTTATAGCACTTGTCTTTGGGCTGGACGACCCGGGTTCGATCCCACTCACGGCATGCGAATTTTCGGGTCTGAAAACTCCCTCTTTCCACCCAGCAGTAAATGGGTACCTGACTAAAACTCAGGGAAGGTTCAAGGCAGCGAAAAGAGAGGGATGGGCTCCGCCTTCCATATGCTGTGCCCTAGACACCGTAATTCTTAACAAATCACCGCCGCTACGGCCATGGGCAATGTGCGATGTCGGCAACGACACTCGTGCGCGTCCAGGCTATGCGACCTTTACCGTTACCTTTTTACCTATCATGGATGTTAACATTTTGTGGGTTTGGAAACTTGTTATCATGGATGTTAACATTTTGTGGGTTTGGAAACTTGTTATCATGGATGTTAACATTTTGTGGGTTTGGAAAATTGTTATCATGGATGTTAACATTTTGTGGGTTTGGAAAATTGTTATCATGGATGTTAACATTTTGTGGGTTTGGAAACTTGTTATCATGGATGTTAACATTTTGTGGGTTTGGAAAATTGTTATCATGGATGTTAACATTTTGTGGGCTTGGAAATTTGTTATCATGGATGTTAACATTTTGTAGGCTTGGAAATTTGTTATCATGGATGTTAACATTTTGTGGGTTTGGAAAATTGTTATCATGGATGTTAACATTTTGTGGGTTTGGAAATTTGTTATCATGGATGTTAACATTTTGTGGGTTTGGAAAATTGTTATCATGGATGTTAACATTTTGTGGGTTTGGAAACTTGTTATCATGGATGTTAACATTTTGTGGGTTTGGAAACTTGTTATGGATGTTAACATTTTGTGGGTTTGGAAAATTGTTATCATGGATGTTAACATTTTGTGGGTTTGGAAAATTGTTATCATGGATGTTAACATTTTGTGGGCTTGGAAATTTGTTATCATGGATGTTAACATTTTGTAGGCTTGGAAATTTGTTATCATGGATGTTAACATTTTGTGGGTTTGGAAAATTGTTATCATGGATGTTAACATTTTGTGGGTTTGGAAATTTGTTATCATGGATGTTAACATTTTGTGGGCTTGGAAACTTGTTATCATGGATGTTAACATTTTGTGGGCTTGGAAATTTGTTATCATGGATGTTAACATTTTGTAGGCTTGGAAATTTGTTATCATGGATGTTAACATTTTGTGGGTTTGGAAAATTGTTATCATGGATGTTAACATTTTGTGGGTTTGGAAAATTGTTATCATGGATGTTAACATTTTGTAGGCTTGGAAATTTGTTATCATGGATGTTAACATTTTGTGGGTTTGGAAAATTGTTATCATGGATGTTAACATTTTGTGGGTTTGGAAATTTGTTATCATGGATGTTAACATTTTGTGGGTTTGGAAAATTGTTATCATGGATGTTAACATTTTGTGGGTTTGGAAACTTGTTATCATGGATGTTAACATTTTGTGGGTTTGGAAAATTTTTACTATGGATGTTAACATTTTGTGGGTTTGGAAAATTGTTATCATGGATGTTAACATTTTGTGGGTTTGGAAACTTGTTATCATGGATGTTAACATTTTGTGGGTTTGAAAAATTGTTATCATGGATGTTAACATTTTGTGGGTTTGGAAATTTGTTATCATGGATGTTAACATTTTGTGGGTTTGGAAAATTGTTATCATGGATGTTAACATTTTGTAGGCTTGGAAATTTGTTATCATGGATGTTAACATTTTGTGGGCTTGGAAACTTGTTATCATGGATGTTAACATTTTGTGGGTTTGGAAAATTGTTATCATGGATGTTAACATTTTGTGGGTTTGGAAATTTGTTATCATGGATGTTAACATTTTGTCGGTTTGGAAACTTGTTATCATGGATGTTAACATTTTGTGGGTTTGGAAATTTGTTATCATGGATGTTAACATTTTGTCGGTTTGGAAACTTGTTATCATGGATGTTAACATTTTGTGGGTTTGGAAACTTGTTAGCATGGATGTTAACATTTTGTCGGTTTGGAAACTTGTTATCATGGATGTTAACATTTTGTGGGTTTGGAAACTTGTTATCATGGATGTTAACATTTTGTGGGTTTGGAAAATTGTTATCATGGATGTTAACATTTTGTGGGTTTGGAAACTTGTTATCATGGATGTTAACATTTTGTGGGTTTGGAAAATTGTTATCATGGATGTTAACATTTTGTGGGCTTGGAAATTTGTTATCATGGATGTTAACATTTTGTAGGCTTGGAAATTTGTTATCATGGATGTTAACATTTTGTGGGTTTGGAAAATTGTTATCATGGATGTTAACATTTTGTCGGTTTGGAAACTTGTTATCATGGATGTTAACATTTTGTCGGTTTGGAAACTTGTTATCATGGATGTTAACATTTTGTCGGTTTGGAAACTTGTTATCATGGATGTTAACATTTTGTGGGTTTGGAAACTTGTTAGCATGGATGTTAACATTTTGTGGGTTTGGAAAATTGTTATCATGGATGTTAACATTTTGTGGGTTTGGAAATTTGTTATCATGGATGTTAACATTTTGTGGGTTTGGAAACTTGTTATCATGGATGTTAACATTTTGTGGGTTTGGAAACTTGTTATCATGGATGTTAACATTTTGTGGGTTTGGAAACTTGTTATCATGGATGTTAACATTTTGTGGGTTTGGAAAATTGTTATCATGGATGTTAACATTTTGTGGGTTTGGAAAATTGTTATCATGGATGTTAACATTTTGTAGGCTTGGAAATTTGTTATCATGGATGTTAACATTTTGTGGGTTTGGAAAATTGTTATCATGGATGTTAACATTTTGTGGGTTTGGAAATTTGTTATCATGGATGTTAACATTTTGTGGGTTTGGAAAATTGTTATCATGGATGTTAACATTTTGTGGGTTTGGAAAATTGTTATCATGGATGTTAACATTTTGTAGGCTTGGAAATTTGTTATCATGGATGTTAACATTTTGTGGGCTTGGAAACTTGTTATCATGGATGTTAACATTTTGTGGGTTTGGAAAATTGTTATCATGGATGTTAACATTTTGTGGGTTTGGAAACTTGTTATCATGGATGTTAACATTTTGTGGGTTTGAAAAATTGTTATCATGGATGTTAACATTTTGTGGGTTTGGAAACTTGTTATCATGGATGTTAACATTTTGTGGGTTTGGAAAATTGTTATCATGGATGTTAACATTTTGTGGGTTTGGAAATTTGTTATCATGGATGTTAACATTTTGTGGGTTTGGAAAATTGTTATCATGGATGTTAACATTTTGTGGGTTTGGAAACTTGTTATCATGGATGTTAACATTTTGTCGGTTTGGAAACTTGTTATCATAGATGTTAACATTTTGTGGGTTTGGAAAATTGTTATCATGGATGTTAACATTTTGTGGGTTTGGAAATTTGTTATCATGGATGTTAACATTTTGTCGGTTTGGAAACTTGTTATCATGGATGTTAACATTTTGTGGGTTTGGAAATTTGTTATCATGGATGTTAACATTTTGTCGGTTTGGAAACTTGTTATCATGGATGTTAACATTTTGTGGGTTTGGAAACTTGTTAGCATGGATGTTAACATTTTGTCGGTTTGGAAACTTGTTATCATGGATGTTAACATTTTGTCGGTTTGGAAACTTGTTATCATGGATGTTAACATTTTGTGGGTTTGGAAACTTGTTATCATGGATGTTAACATTTTGTGGGTTTGGAAACTTGTTATCATGGATGTTAACATTTTGTCGGTTTGGAAACTTGTTATCATGGATGTTAACATTTTGTGGGTTTGGAAACTTGTTATCATGGATGTTAACATTTTGTCGGTTTGGAAACTTGTTATCATGGATGTTAACATTTTGTCGGTTTGGAAACTTGTTATCATGGATGTTAACATTTTGTCGGTTTGGAAACTTGTTATCATGGATGTTAACATTTTGTCGGTTTGGAAACTTGTTATCATGGATGTTAACATTTTGTGGGTTTGGAAACTTGTTAGCATGGATGTTAACATTTTGTCGGTTTGGAAACTTGTTAGCATGGATGTTAACATTTTGTGGGTTTGGAAACTTGTTATCATGGATGTTAACATTTTGTGGGTTTGGAAATTTGTTATCATGGATGTTAACATTTTGTGGGTTTGGAAACTTGTTATCATGGATGTTAACATTTTGTGGGTTTGGAAACTTGTTATCATGGATGTTAACATTTTGTGGGTTTGGAAACTTGTTATCATGGATGTTAACATTTTGTGGGTTTGGAAAATTGTTATCATGGATGTTAACATTTTGTGGGTTTGGAAAATTGTTATCATGGATGTTAACATTTTGTAGGCTTGGAAATTTGTTATCATGGATGTTAACATTTTGTGGGTTTGGAAAATTGTTATCATGGATGTTAACATTTTGTGGGTTTGGAAATTTGTTATCATGGATGTTAACATTTTGTGGGTTTGGAAAATTGTTATCATGGATGTTAACATTTTGTGGGTTTGGAAACTTGTTATCATGGATGTTAACATTTTGTGGGTTTGGAAAATTTTTACTATGGATGTTAACATTTTGTGGGTTTGGAAAATTTTTACTATGGATGTTAACATTTTGTGGGTTTGGAAAATTGTTATCATGGATGTTAACATTTTGTGGGTTTGGAAACTTGTTATCATGGATGTTAACATTTTGTGGGTTTGAAAAATTGTTATCATGGATGTTAACATTTTGTGGGTTTGGAAACTTGTTATCATGGATGTTAACATTTTGTGGGTTTGGAAAATTGTTATCATGGATGTTAACATTTTGTGGGTTTGGAAATTTGTTATCATGGATGTTAACATTTTGTGGGTTTGGAAAATTGTTATCATGGATGTTAACATTTTGTAGGCTTGGAAATTTGTTATCATGGATGTTAACATTTTGTCGGTTTGGAAACTTGTTATCATAGATGTTAACATTTTGTGGGTTTGGAAAATTGTTATCATGGATGTTAACATTTTGTGGGTTTGGAAATTTGTTATCATGGATGTTAACATTTTGTCGGTTTGGAAACTTGTTATCATGGATGTTAACATTTTGTGGGTTTGGAAATTTGTTATCATGGATGTTAACATTTTGTCGGTTTGGAAACTTGTTATCATGGATGTTAACATTTTGTGGGTTTGGAAACTTGTTAGCATGGATGTTAACATTTTGTCGGTTTGGAAACTTGTTATCATGGATGTTAACATTTTGTCGGTTTGGAAACTTGTTATCATGGATGTTAACATTTTGTGGGTTTGGAAACTTGTTATCATGGATGTTAACATTTTGTGGGTTTGGAAACTTGTTATCATGGATGTTAACATTTTGTCGGTTTGGAAACTTGTTATCATGGATGTTAACATTTTGTGGGTTTGGAAACTTGTTATCATGGATGTTAACATTTTGTCGGTTTGGAAACTTGTTATCATGGATGTTAACATTTTGTCGGTTTGGAAACTTGTTATCATGGATGTTAACATTTTGTCGGTTTGGAAACTTGTTATCATGGATGTTAACATTTTGTCGGTTTGGAAACTTGTTATCATGGATGTTAACATTTTGTCGGTTTGGAAACTTGTTATCATGGATGTTAACATTTTGTGGGTTTGGAAACTTGTTATCATGGATGTTAACATTTTGTCGGTTTGGAAACTTGTTATCATGGATGTTAACATTTTGTCGGTTTGGAAACTTGTTATCATGGATGTTAACATTTTGTGGGTTTGGAAACTTGTTATCATGGATGTTAACATTTTGTCGGTTTGGAAACTTGTTATCATGGATGTTAACATTTTGTCGGTTTGGAAACTTGTTATCATGGATGTTAACATTTTGTCGGTTTGGAAACTTGTTATCATGGATGTTAACATTTTGTCGGTTTGGAAACTTGTTATCATGGATGTTAACATTTTGTGGGTTTGGAAACTTGTTAGCATGGATGTTAACATTTTGTCGGTTTGGAAACTTGTTATCATGGATGTTAACATTTTGTGGGTTTGGAAACTTGTTATCATGGATGTTAACATTTTGTGGGTTTGGAAATTTGTTATCATGGATGTACACATTTTGTGGGTTTGGAAACTTGTTATCATGTAAGGCAATAGGTCATTCATAACTATGTTATCATGTAGTTAGTGTTAAGGTTCGTAAATATAACTGGATCAGGGTATCGTTTGTATACAGACTCCCATGAGACTGAAAATTGGACCTACAGTAAGCCAAAGTTTGATTAGTCTTTAACTTACTTAAATCGAGAAGGACGAACGGACCAAAGGTTACATGTTTTAAACGAACACTGTCTTCAATGAACAGAACCTACAATGACCACCGCCTTCAAGAAACACTGGTTACAACAATAAAGAACGAACTGATAATGAAACTGATTAGAACTGAGCAGCAGGCTAATCACTTAAACTAACTGACTGAATAGGTAAAATACACATACTTATATTAAGCCAAAAATTTTAATGATTTGTCAACAAAATAACTGGATGTGATTCAATTCATTGTCCTGTATGCCGGTCTATAACCTATTGTTTGGAATAGCTACTGCCCCCTTTCCACCGCATACACAGCACTTAAGTTAGTGGCTCTTTAATTTGATCAGTAAGTTTCTCAATTAATATCAATCAATCAGTCAGTCTCTCTCTATATATACAGAGTGATTGGAAAGTAACGCCCTATACTTGTAAGTCCAACTTGTAAGTTATTACTGAAATATAATTCTTACAAGAAATGAATGGGGGTGGAGCAAGTGTTTTAAATTAGGCATTATTTTGTTCCTTTAGTCCTCGCATTCCACGAGCAGTGTTTTCGACAATGGGGGGAAAAATGTTGTTTTCTGGGTTGGCTGCTGTTTTCAATACTCTCATAGTATTCATCACTAGTCATCTTGTTGACACTAATCTTCGAGTGTGTTTTTAGCCTTGATAAGTGTAAAAAAAAGAAAAAAAAAGAAAAAAAAGTTCCTTGTGAAATCAGTTGATGCGGTTTCCAGGCAGCTTTAGACGGTGGTGGTGATTGCGGGCACCCATATCGAATTTTAAATAAAATGCCATGCTATAGACTTTTTTATCATATTCATATTTCAGTAATTACCAGCACTTAATAAAAGGGAGTTACTTTCCAATCACCCTGTATATCTCAATTATTTCCCTAGATGCCCAATCAAAGGATTATATTCTTTTTCTTATAAAATCTCCAATGTAAACAAAGTACGGCTTATCAGTATTCAATTGTAATCACTACTAAATACAAAGCACTGTGAAATGTGACTGCATGTGTTGTTGTTGTAATTCATCCCCCAAATTGTGTATCACTCGACATGAATAAAGCAAGCAGTGATTATAGAGCAGCTATTGTACTACTTATTGAATTACTTAGTCTCAGACTTATTCACTCAGACTTTGAAGCAAATAAACACAAAAAAATGTTCAACTAACCTATTTTGTTTCAGCTTGTTTACGTAAGGAGTTTTCTGTTCTTATTTTGGTTTTTTTTATTTGTTTTGTTATTTGTTGTATTTGACTTTGATTTTATTTGTTCAACTCCGAAAATTAAACAATTATTAGATGCATCCTAGCATCTCGATGAGGGTTCAGTTTCTCATTCGCATCATCATCAGAAAAACTTTAAACTTACCTTTAATTAAATCATCTGAGAATAAATGTATTATACATTATATATATATATATATACACACACACAGGTATAATACATTATAAATATATATACACACATAATTATAATACATTATAAATATATATACACACATAATTATAATACATTATAAATATATATACACACGAAATTAAAATACATTATGAATATATATATACACACACATAAGTATGATACATATATATATATATATATATCCCTATATATATATTTATATACACACACACATTAGGTATAATACATTATATATATATATATACACACACATAAGGTATAATACATTATGTATATATACATATATATGTATATATATATATATACGTATATATATATATACGTGTATATA
>OY744524.1:99642662-99761561 GCA_963556195.1 Sepiola atlantica | reverse complement strand
TATATATACATATATACATAGATACATATATACATACACATATATACATATACATATATACATACATACATATATACATACACATATACATATATACATACATACATATATACATACACATATACATACATACATATATACATACACATATATACATATATATACATACACATATATACATATATATACATACATATATACATACACATATATACATATATATACATATATATATACATACACATATATATATACATATACACATACATATACATATACACATATATATACCTATACAGGGTGGTGCAAAAGTCGCGCATTGGTTAGTTTAGGTGATAGAAACTACAACATTTCAAGTAATATACTAGGCTTTTCTGATAAATAATACATTTACTTTGTAATTTTGTTGTAGTATGTTTTAAAAATAATATCCTTTAAATGGACACCATTTTCGGCCTCACAAAGACGGGCTCTAGTTAGGGCATTTTCCATTACAGTCCTTAGAATAACTGGCTCTAGTTCTTGGATTTCATGTCTGATATTGTTTTTAAGCTCTTGAATCGTTGTAGGCTTGTTCACATATACCCTTTTCTTTAAGATAACCCCAAAGGGAAAGGTCAGGGGCTCTTAAATCCGGTGAACGTGAAGGCCAGTTAAAATCAGAAAATCTGCTAATTAAGCGCTCGCCAAACAATCCCCTTAAGAGCGCCATACTTTGTCGGGCAGTGTGCGCAGTAGCTCCATCTCGTTGGAACCACATTTCTGGTTTGTCCTGAACAGCTGGCCTTAAAAAATTTCCAATCATTTGTTGATATCGCTGTGCAGTTATCGTCACCGCGACACCTTCTTCGTCTTCAAAGAAATATGGACCGATCACTCTTTCCGAGGTAACACCACACCATACGGTACATTTTAGTGGATGTAATTTATGCTGATGAACGGTATTTGGATTTTCAATGGCCCATATTCTGCAGTTTTCCTTATTTACAAACCTGTTCAGATGAAAATGGGCTTCGTCGCTCATTATCAGCTTATGGATGAACTCATTTTTTTCTCTCTCGCTAATTGCTGAATGTGAACAGTATAAGCTACGCGTAATTGCAAATCTGTGGGTTGTAATGCCTGTACCAATTGAATTTTGTATAGAAACAGATGCAATTTACGCAAAATTCTTTGAAGTGACCTTCTGGACATCCCAATCTGAATGGTTCGTCTTTGAGTTAAGGTGTCTGGATTTTCAGCAATGCTATCCTCAACGAGTGCTACATTTTCCGCTGTCCGTACTGAACGTGGTCTGCCAGATCGTGGAAGATCACTGACTGAACCCTGCTGCCGAAATCGGACCACAAGACAATCAATTGTGGTCTGACTGGGAGATTGTCTGACATTATAATGCCGACGATAGGCTTTTTGGGTTAAAATTATTGAACGATGGTTTCCGAAGTAAAGTTCAATAATTTTGGTTCGTTGTTCAGTGCTATATTTTTCCATGATAAATTATCAATGTTTATATCTGTAACATTCTGAAAAATAAAGAGAAAATTTGATTAAATGTGAAAGTTGTTACTGATTCAAACTAATGCGTGACTGTTGCGCCACCCTGTATATACATACACATGAGTCTATAGAAGTCTTTGAAGGTAATTTCTTATAGATTGTTACTTTTTTTTTTAATTTATGACAGGAATGTTCATTGCTGATTGAATAAATAAGCCAATTTTTCTTCTGTTTTCAAATAAAGAATGTTAGGTTCAATTATACTATAGGAGCCGTTGGATTTTCTCGCCCATTTCGCTTGGTATTAACCCAAATGTTCGATAAAATCGATTTTTGGGGTGAAATGGTATATTTTGTCGTGACAAAAAATTCTAATTTATTTTTTAGCATATATCCAATTGAACTTTTATACCACATTTTACCCGTCGTCTTTTCGGCGACATTTTTTAATTCTTAAATTCACAACTAGTATGTTTGAACCTTTTCATGTTTGCTTTTAAATTCGTTAAATTTCCATTAGCGTAAAAAGGCAATGCTCATTAGGTAAACACTAATTCGAGCTCAGGCAATTGCAATGTTTACATTGAGATACAACTTACATTCAGTCAGTGTCGCATGATGGCGTAGGGGTTGGCATCGCCGACTGTCAGCTCGACGGTTGCGTTTCGATTCCGGCTTGAGGCACTTACTGGTCTAGCCGAACTGATGAGCTGTGAAACAGCGAAACAGTCTGTATGTGGATGACTATATATATATATATATATATATATATATATATATATCTATATATATATATATATATATATATCTATATATATATATATATATATATATATCTATATATATATATCTATATATATATCTATATATATATATCTATATATATATATCTATATATATATATCTATATATATATATATATATATATATATATATATATCTATATATATATATATATATATATATCTATATATATATATCTATATATATATATCTATATATATATATCTATATATATATATATATATATATATCTATATATATATATATATATATATATCTATATATATATATCTATATATATATATCTATATATATATATATATATATCTATATATATATATATATATATATATATATATATATATATATCTATATAGTTACACACACATAGGTATAATAAATATATGTATATATTTATACATACACACACAGGTATTTACCTTACCCTACATATTTATAATATATATACGCACACATAGGTATAATATATATATATATATATATATATATATACATACACACACAGGTATTTACCTTACCCTACATATTTATAATATATATACGCACACATAGGTATAATATATATATATATATGTATATATATATATATACATACACACACATCTATTAATAATGGAATTCATGTATCTGTCTGTCTGAAGCCGAAACTCCATCAGAATAGCATGATTATTTACTAAGTCTGCCAGCTTCATCGTATACTACTAGAAAAACCGCCGGAAACACTATGCGCATTTCTCAATTTACATAATCAATTGCTTTTCAACTTATAATAAATTAATATTCACAAATATACACTCATGATTGTTTTCTTCAGATTTTAAAATGTATTTACGCTATTTTGCACGCTAATAATCTTACTTATAAATTATAATTCAGACAGACAGACAGATACATACATACATGAAATGCGTTACGTAGTTAATATAACTATGACGAATGGATTAACGCTGGCTGTTTAATCAGTGGTTCCCATCCCTCCCTCTGTGAATTCAATATGGCGCAACTGATTAAACAGCCAGCGTTAATATGGCGCGTTATTTAAAATATAAACAACAACGCTGGCATTCACCGTGATAATTTTCCACTTATTTATTTTTTAAAACTGTTCTAAGTTTGTTTATTTTCTTAATCTTATTAGCCATTAAATTCACTGAATCAAATTGCTTAATTAAAATAATAATTGATTAAAAAATTACTATTTAAAAACACACACACACCTTATAACGAATTTAGTTTACACTTTAGGACACGTGCTAACTTTGACCCCGTCGTTAAGGTTAGGGCCGGTATTTTGTTTTTTTAATTGTTGAATTTAATTTACGTACACCTTTTTTCCGCTTTGAAAGACATAAAATATTATTTAGTGTATTCTGATCTGTATTTGGCGCAAAACGATTGGGTGTAAAGAAATGCGAGCAGACGATACCTTGGTGAGGGGGGGGGGACACCTTTTACTGTGCAAGTAAATAAATGTTTTTAGAATCGTATATAAGGTAACAATTATTTCTTCTTTTCCTTCTCTTATTAACTTTCATTCGTTACTACTACACTATTATAAATACTACATTCAATTTTTATTTAAAATATTTATTTTCTTTACATTTACTTTTAATGCAAAAACTGTTTACGGTTGCTACAAACCAAAATAATGCAAACTTAATTTATCTTTTTATTAATGATGTTACTTATCATGTGCAATATATCATTTAATTTATTTGTATTGATGAAAAGCTGTACTCAAATTACATACTAGCGTCATTTCTGACGTGCAGCCTAGCAAAAATATGCGACCGGAAGGAGCGTATATTTGCTAGTAGGTATAATATATATACATATAGATTCAAACACATAGGTATAATATATATATATATATATGCACATATACATATACATTCACACACATAGGTATAATATATATATATATATATATATATATATATATATATATATATACACATACTCACATGTATGTATATATATATATATATATATATATTTATATATATATATTATACCTATCTACATACACACACCCATGTATAAGTATAATATACATATATATATATATATATAAGTATATATATAATACCTATCTACATACACACACACCCATACATAGGTATAATATATATATATATATATATATACATACATACACACCCACATAGGTATAATATATATATACATATATATATATATATATATATATACACACACATAGGTATTATATATATATATTATACCTATATATACATACATACACACACATAGTTATAATATATATATATATATATATATACACACCCACATAGGTATAATGGATATATATATATATATATATTATACCTATGTGTGTGTATGTATATATATTATACCTATATATACATACACATAGTTATAATATATATATATTATACCTATGTGTGTGTATGTATATATATATATATATATATATATATTTTATACCAATATATACATACACATAGGTATAATATATATATACACACACCCACATAGGTATAATGGATATATATATATATATATATATTATACCAATATATACATACACATAGGTATAATATATATATATATATACACACACCCACATAGGTATAATGGATATATATATATGTATATATATATATATATTATACCTATGTGTGTGTATACATGTGTATATATATATATATGTATGTATGTATTCTAGCTATATATATACATATATATGTACATACTCACACATAGGTATAATACATACGTATATCTCTATATATACCCACACAATTATTTTTCATACACATTTTTAGTCCGCATATGTGTATATGTTTCAGTTGCGACTTTTTTCAAAGTCTTGCTGCCTCAGGCCACAGACAGATTATTTTCGACTTTCAGAATCTTTTATTGGTAGCCTGAAGAAGCTCGACTTTGAAGAAAGTCGTAGCTAAAGAATGTTTGCACATATGGAGGCAAAAATATTAGTATTAACAAAAATGTATACTTAAATACAGCTATACTTGTTAATGAGCACTATCTTATAAACACTGTATCTACATAGAATTAACACCTATGAGTTAATACCCCTACAAACACACATATATATATATATATATATATATATGAAACCAACTGTTAATTGTAATCTTTTTCATCTTTTTATTGCAACTCTTATGTGTTCTGAAGGAAACAGACACCATGGCTACTACCTGTTTCGAAAGAAATGTGGTCGTTACAAAAACGTAGAAATAAAATATAAAATACTCCAGGTCTTCACATTCATGAAATAAATAGTTAATTTTATACTAGTGGAGATAGTGTCATCTATAATATAAAGGGCAATCGTATGTATGTGTGTTCGGCTAAGACTAAAAAACAAGACTAAAGAAATACCCACAAAGTTGGTATTTTCTTGGTCAGCGTTGCCCTGGATGAATAATATTTAACATTTAGAAAATATTATTCATTCTTTGACCATGAACTGGCGCAGATTTAATCGGGAAGGGGAGTCTAACTAAAAGAAGGAACTAATTTTTTTTCACCTAGTTAATTCCCTTATACCGACTCATTCCTCAAGTTGTATGTTCAAAGAAAGTAATCGGCTAGGCGGAGAAAAAAAGAGGGGAGTGGGGAGAGGGATGGAAAAACGGGAGAGGAGGAGAGATAGAGAAGAAATAGAAGTTTTAATAGAAATATGTTACATTTTTCCCTGGCAACACCGGGTAGCCATTCTAGTGGAATATAATTCTCAATTTTTGCCACGGGGAAAAAATGAATTCATAGTAGGTAGTGATGAAGTTAATTTTGTCTATGAAATAAAAGTAGGTAATGGAACACAAATATGTCAACCGGTACCCTTCCACAATTTTTTCCCCAGCGAAAACCTGACGAATTTTTTTTATTGCTCTTTTTAATAGTATTTTACTGTTGATTATGGAAATAACTTTTGTTTTGATCTATTTCCAATATTTTACTTGACAGGATGGGCAGGGTAATCGTTTGTAAAATTCACTATCCTTTCTGCAATCCAATAATATTTGCTATAAATAAACTTTAGTCTTTGTTCACAAAGTTTCAATTTTGAATGCCCATCATAATAGGGTGCTTAGTTGCAATACATGCAGACGACAGGCCTGCAATGGGAGAAATATTTAGTTAAGAAAGGAGACCACCCAAGAAATGGGCTGACGTCTTTGAAATAGTAATGTCTTCTTGGAGACGAGGTTCCATGCTGTAATTATGCTTGAGTCTTGGAAACCCTAACCATAACCCTCCAGATACAAGGAACTCTGGGCAGTAAGTATTTTTTATGCCCATAGATAATCAGCTTAGCCTTTTCAAGTGGTCTCCTCTAAATGACACCAGTATGTATATATATTCGAGCAGGCAGGAACATCAGTTGGGTTTCTGTGGGTCTCAGAGACGGAATGGAATGTTTGTGTTCGGTTTTACTTGTGCTTTGATTCGGTCGGGCGTAGAGGACTTTTAGCACAGAGCCTACTGTAAAAAAGTGCCATGTTTTATCTCATAAAGATAAAGTTTATATGGAGTTTTTGCATCAGCAAAATTTGAATGAGTCTGTAATCAATATACGTTCAACAATACATTTTTATGTGCATAGAAAGAAATTCTGTTATGTTGTATGCTTTTTCAATTGTTTTTCTATTTTTTTTAGCATGTAACAAGACATTCAGACCTTCTTCTCCCCCTCACCTTTCCCCCACCTACCGTGATGTCTCCGTATGCAATGACAAATCTTGGAATCATTGTTGCAGATTTTCAATGAATGCAGATTTTTCTGAAGAGAATAAAAAAAAGTTCCACAATACGAAAGTAATATTGGAAATTTGTTTCTTAGCCAATCAGATTTCGCAGCAGGAAAAGTTCAAGCAAATAGTTTCAAAGGCTGAAACTCCTCGCAGTGAAAAACTATTGTTCCGAGTAAGTGCTGCGATTATTCCTCCTACAATTGACGAGCACTTAAACATAATCAGCTTTTATATACAGACTAATAATATAGATATACATACATACACACTAATAATATAGATATATATACATACACACTAATAATATAGATATATATACATACACACTAATAATATAGATATACATACATACACACTAATAATATAGATATACATACATCTAAAAGCAATACTAGCTGTCCCGACCCGGCGTTGCCCGGCAGTGTATTTACTTTAAATTTGTTTTGCCTTCCTTTTTTTTAAGACTATGCTGGATCTTTTTTCTAAAATACTTTTGTTCCAATCAAAAGGGAGTAATAATGTATAGACGAATACAGAGTTAGATCAGTTTTTTAAGATAGTGACCATTTGAAAAAAATTCTTACCCAGATAAAATATTTTCTGGAAGGAATTAAATCAAATTACATTGTATTTCTCTAAACACCATCCACAAGAAAAACAGCTTAACCAGAATAAAATATTGATTTTGTAGGAAAAAAGCTATCGATGACAAAGAAATGATAAAGACTGACTTCATTTTATATATCCGAGTATGACAACATATACACGTTGCTTACCAAACGCACAAGTTCATAATACACTAACTTGCAGAACAGGTACGCTATATATATACATATAAGTCTGCTTGCCTATCCTATTTATGCACACTGTAATAGCAAACTCGCAAGGCGCCAGCCGAAATTAACTTCTATACTCAATTTTTGTACTTACCAGACGAAACACCTTTTTCACCTAAAACGTCCTTGGAGACTTTGAACTCTCAATCTTCATCAACCCTTCATTTTTTATTGTTTTAACAAGTAGTCAATGAAAAATAATTATTTTTGTATACATAAACTTTGTCATTCTTTTATTTGATCATGTCCTATTTTCAACAATATATAATATAATATAATATAATATAATATAATATAATATAATATAATATAATATAATATAATAAAAGATCCGGTTCGCTTCAATAATCACGTATGCAAATTTATTTTTATGAGCAAATAAAAGGGAGGCTTTATCTTGATAATAACTGATGATAATAAAAAAAAGGAAAAAATCATGTATGCATATTTAGTTTGTATGAGTAAAGAAGAAGGGACTTAATCTAACTAATTGATATTAAAAAATAAAGGAAATAATTTCTTTCACTTTTTATAGACACACAAAATATTCCCGTTTAATTAATATTTTATGTGATTAAAATTAATTAAAATTAATTAATATACAGGCTCACAGATGCTTTTTTTTATGGAAATCGCTCCAGACAAGGCATGAAGCCACTAGATGTTAGGAGCTAAAAAAATAAATACTACTTCAAGGTCAAAAACTAGCCAACGATAAGTGTTATATGGATAGATTCCGACCCAGAAAACAGAAATTCTTCCCCCTTTGTCAGAAACATCGCTCATGGAATGTGAAGACTAAAGGACAAAATAAGTGAAGCGAGAGTTACGAGGCCGACGAAAGTAAACCCAAGGTCCATTTTCTACTCTTATAGATTAAAGATTCAGGAGAGAAAGAGCGGATTAGTTTATTTTTTTAAGTAAAACTTATCTCTCATTTTTTTGTAAAAATGTACTCGCGTATTTGTTATTTTTGTTGTTGTTTTTTTTTTTACAAGTTTTATCTCGATTAGTTGTTTCAGTTTTACAATGAGATTTATCTCGTGTGTGACAACATTAGGTAATCAACTGTTAAAAATAAAATATTTACTACACTGCCAAGCAACGCCGGATAGCCGTGCTAGTTAAAAATATAGCATCATAATTCTGAGAAATGTAACGTGGGTTTGGTTGCAGACATATAGCAAATCTTAATTATAATAACAAATATATTGTAAATAGGACCCCCACCCCCTCTCCGCCACCCGCTCCCTGATTTTCATAAAAATTTACATCATGGATAAACGTTTGAAGTTGTTAAGAACTTCAAGCATAACAAACTTTTACATAAAAATCACTGAATTTGACAGTAAATAACTCGAAAAGATTTTATATATCATACCTCCTCCCCCCCCCTCACCAAACTAAAACCATGAAAGATACTTTTCAAAATTCACGGTACATGAGAAGAGAAGTGTTATCGATGCTAAGCACGAAATATCACACACACAAAAGCTTTTATTTTTTCTTCAAACCAGACAGGTTAGCATAAGTTGTAAGTCTCAACGCTTATTCTTGCATAACGTTACGGATTTTTATATGCGTGAAATGAGTTGGAAAGACTAGTTGACTGTAACAAGGCTTTATTGAACGAAATACTACATGACTAAGCATATTCACCAACTGGAGAATTCTACTAAGAGCAGTAATTATATATTTTTACAAAACTTAAATTACATTAAATTATCACCCAAAATAAAGAGTACGTATATTTCTTTCCTTGTTTAACAACGTTTCGAAACGTTGGTGAACAAGAAAACAATTATACAGACTTTTTACTTTGGAACTTTTTTTTTTCATGAAAATCGCTCGAGACAAGGCACGAAACCACTTGATGTATGAACAACAGATGTTTATCGCAAAGACAGGAGATGCCTATTGAATTTAGTCTTGAAAAGACCAAGGCTATAGGTAGGAGGAAAACAGTCAGCAGGAAAAGAGTTCCACAAGCCTGCAGTTCTTGGAAAGAAGCTACTGGAATAGGAAGCTGTATTATAACGAGGTATATTGGTGAAGTCCACTATACCAACGAGTCAAACGAGCTGGAACAAAGGAAGCAGATGAAAAGATCACGGTTCTGAAGAACACATGCCATAATAGTATTTACAAAAAGTATTAAGACTAGAAACATCACGTCTGTGAGGGAGAGGGTGCATAGAAGAAAAAAGGGTGGGCCTAATCAAATTAGATGCGTTTCTGCACCTTATCAAGCACCCTCAAATGGGCCAGAGATTCATCAGCCCAAATATGACAACAGAACCCAATACATGGTCTGATAGTAGATTTGTAGAGATAGAGAATAGCCTCAGGTGTGAGAAAGTGTTTGGAGCAATAGAGAGAACCGACTTTACGAGAAGCAGAAAGAGAAATGGATCTAATGTATGAACTCCAAGAAAGATTTCATGAGAAAAAAAAGACCAAGAAGTTTCAGAGTCGATTTCTCTTCAAGAGCAGAGGCATCCATGAGAATATCAGGAGGAAAAGGGACATACCTACGATTGAAAGACACGAGCTGAGTCTTAGTAGGATTAAACGAAAGAGCCATTTCGTACTCCAATCCACAACTGAACCCAGGTCAACTTCTAGATCAGCTGCATATTTCGACTAATCCCAGGGAGATGGGTGAAAAGCAACACCAGAATAGAGAGTGGTATCATTAGGATAGATGTTAATCTTCTGAATAATATTCTTTGGAAGATCATTGATGTGGAGAAAAATCAGTGTTGGGTGCCTAGAATAGAGACCTGAGGAACACTAGCACCGATAGGAAAAAAGAATGAGGAGACACCATCACGAGTTACTCGCAAGCTCTGATCAGAAAGAAAAAAACTAATGTCAGGAACCTTATCACTAATACCATGCCCCTAAAGTTTGTGTAGAACATCAGAATGCCATACTCTGTCAAACGCCTTTGAAATTTCAAGCGCAATGGCCCTACCCTCTCCCATAAACCGACAGATTCGCACAGTGACAACAGTTAAAAAATCAGCAGTTGAACAGAAACCTTGAAGGCCATACTGAACATCGCTAAAGAGGCCCAAACTTTCCAGAAAATGAACAAGCTTGCCGTTGACCAACCTTTCAAAAACTTTGCTAATAACAGAGAGGAAACTAACAGGACGATACTTAGTTGGGTCAGACCGATCAGCAGCATTTTTAAAGATAGTAATTGAATGTAATTACAGTCCTTTAAATATATGTATATATAAATAATTTACATATTTTTATATATGTATTAGAATACACGTTCCAGGATGGGCAAAATAAACTCCTGAAATAGAAGAGTTTTGCACCACTTTTATATCCTCTTACGAAGATTAAAATCAAGATATAATGCTTCTAAACTGTATGTCAAGAATCCTTATTCAAATTTTAATCAAAATCCATTATATGATTTTGAATCTAAAAAATGTCTTAAGCTTAAAGGGTTTTAAGAAGAAATTGAAATTCAGCAAATCTTAATTGGTATCTAATGACTATAAATTAAATTTAATGCAAATCTGAAATATTTAAAATTTTAAATGGAGATTGTGTTCATATTATGCCTCCTAAAAGCGCTTTATTAATATTTTTAGTGTATGATTTATGTTTACTAATGATTGTTATCAGCTCTGATATACAAAACAAATAAACTTTTAGGATAACACTGTCTCTCTCTCTCTCTATCTCTATGGAGCAGTTGTTATATATCATACTGATGATTCTTGGGTAGGATGAAACCTCTTCTCCACATTATACATATATATATATATTAAAAATAATTATCATTCATGTACCCTTAAGGGGCGAGCACTTTGGAGGGATATACAAAAAAGTTTCTATCAAAGCTATAATGTGGAGTTCTTTTCCTTGGAAATAGAACTCTTTAGAAACTTATTATCGATCTTAAGGATAAAACAGAATTTTTTCCTCTCATATTTTATATGGGTATCATGGTAGCTGCATCGATTGGAGTGTTTGGATTTTGACAGTGAATGGTAGCTGGAATCCCAGGCTCGAATTATGCGACAGACAGAACAGTTGCATATATAGACATACTGATGATTCTTGGTGAAGATGAAACATGAATGTTAATATTAAAATAATATATATGAAATATGTAAACATTGCATTTACACCTGACTCATAGAATTTCTACTTTGTTAATTCTTAGTCTTTGGCCTCCAGGAGAATATTTAGGCGTGTGTCTGTATGTATAACATATATATATATATATATATATATATATATATATATATATATATATATTATATTATATATAGTATGTCAGGTTATATTGAAAAGAAATCAATAAAGTGCTCGATTGAGTAGTGAGAGCTGAAATAGCTAGCATATAGTTTTCAAATAAATATATATAAATATATATATATATATATTTATTTACACACACACACCATAATATATACGGCATAATCATGTTGACACACCGATTCCTGTTAGATCACCGAAGTTAAGCAACGTTGAACCTGGCCAGTACAAGATGAGTGATCATTTGGAAATACTAGGCTCTGTATGTCATCTCCCCTAACTGGGATATACTGGCTGAATAGGAAGTGCATTTGAATTTGTATTCCCCATAAACGGAATGATGGACGCTTGGCAAATACCACAAAAAAAAATGTATTACTGATCATTCATTCATTCATATATATATATAGAGAGAGAGAGAGAGAAAGAGAGATAGTATAATTTAGCGTTATAGGAGAAATAACAAAAGTGCTCAATTACTTGTGCTAAAGCAAGTATATATATTTTTTTCAACGGACACTAGACACATTTTTGATCATCCATCAGTACCTTCAGTTTCATGTAAACCCTGAGAACTCAAGCCGTAATATGATTGGCTGATGAATCGGTCACAATTAATATCTTTAACCCTACGGTACTGTTTCCAGCCTTTTCGTGAAACCGAAAGTATCGATGGCTTATCAAAATAATGTATAATGTTTATTGAATAATATATATATATATATATATATATATATATATATGAGAGAGACACACATACTATGGGCTTAACGTTCTGGGTTAGAGTTCTGTTGGGGCTACTGTATTACTTTCATTAATACCCTTGGGAATAGTATGAGTCCATATACCCCCCCCCCATTTATCCTATCGGTGGAGAGAGGATATGTGTATGTATGTATACGGAGAGTGGATATATGTGTATGTATATTTTTGGCCTCCTTTCAGTCTCAAGAAACAATGGCCATCTCCTGTAAAGAGGGCATGTGCATGGAGTCTATAGTACAGCAAGAATTGCGCAATCACCAACCGTACCAGCCCTGAACCGGTATTGCTCGAGTCTAGTGACAAGGAGAAGTTCAAGATAAGCATTCCTTCTTCTAGACTAGTTGCCAACGTTAGAGGAATGTGCTTACTTGTCTGGAAGTTAAGAAACTCGTTCATGCATGTATGAAAGCTAGAACAAGGCTTTCTCTTCCTGGCCGGTCTTTCAAAGCTCTCGGGCATTGTCGGACCGGCTGACCATCTTTAAATTTATTGCGCTAAGACAAATAGTTAAAACAATTGTGTATATTTGTATCTGCTTTTTGCTTTTTCACTGCCCAAGTCGTTTGAATGAAAAGTATTTACAAAGTTTTAAATCTTTACGAAGACAAAAGAAAAAAAGTAATTCAATCTTGAAACAAAGATTTTAAAAATAATATTTAGGAAAATAAGTAATTTGCCATGAGCATGAACAAAACGAAATAAAAATATTTTCACTTTCTATACTTCCAAGAATTTTTTTAACTGATTCAAAATTAGAAGAAAATACCCCTGAGAAATGTTATTTGATCGTAAACAAAATTTAATTCTTTTTTAAAACCAGTTATTAAAATTTATAAACAAATAGCTGTCCCTACACGGCGTTGCACGGGAGTTTTAAACTTTCATTTAATTAATTTCTTCCAAGAAAACATTTACATTTTTAGAAAAATAATTGAATGAAAAAATGTGATTTTTTAAAATCGATTTTGTAAAAATAAAATCAATTGCACATTTTACGAAGTGTTGACATTTTAACCCCAAAAATAATTTAGAATCTTTTGAAATATTAAATTTTTTGCATTATTTTGGTCGTAAGTTAACAAAACAATCTTTGCGGTAGTAGTTTTAATTGTGCATGCATGTGTGTGTATATCTCTTATTTTTAATACAGTGTGTAATCTAAAAATAGGCCGAAAGTGAATGAAATAGAGAGAAAAAATTGAAAAATATGACATTTTATTAATGTTTTGTTTTTATATAAAAAATAATTTCGAATATTTGATTCATAAAAATTAAAATTCAATGAAAAAGAAAACTTACCGATTTCTTATTTCTCCTCTAGCATTAAATTACTTTTTAATTAGCCAATGAAAACGCTAGAAATATGATGTTACTATCGGTGAATCTTGACAATATCTCTTATTAAGTGGGTTTCTAGTGTTCATGAATGACAGTGGTAGTACATCAGAGGGTGAGAGTTAACCCCGTCCTCCTCCACCTTATTTTATTTATGACTAATCAAAAATAATTTATCGGTCAAGATTAAATATTAAAACATTAAACTCGATCGGAAATACAACCACGCTCAAGTTTGAAATAACATTTTTAGATGCCTTCACACATTTATGCTTAAGTTTGAGATAGAAATGTTATCACTACATCCTGTCGGCGTTGGCCAGGTGTCTTTTTACTTTTATTTTTGTTTCACCTTTTTTTTTTTTAACTATACCTCTTATTTTCAAAACCTTTCTTAAAATAGGATTTTTGAAAGTTAAATTTAATTATTACAGTATCGTTTGTTCGTTAAATTATTAATTCAATAAACAAACAATATTGTTTGGATAATGTTACTTTAATCTCTATAAAATTTTGGATGTAAATACTTCCCAAAACATTACACGAGGATTTTCTAATAATTTAAAGTGAGAAATGACTTTCTATTCAACAGAGTAAATGCTTCCAAATCCCTTTCAATTTTCGTAGGATCACAAGGTTATTCATTCTTTTTTTTTTAAAAACTATTACAAGAATATTAAAATTGATGACTTGTTTACGAATGAATCGAAATGTATTTTGGTGGATTTAATTTGGTAATTAAATAATTTTTTAAATAGGAATTTAATTTTATTTTACACTATTACATTTTTAATTCAATAAATTATCGATTCTTTTTTAACATAGTTCACCCCAAACAAAGCATGACGTCACTGTAGACCTAAGGGGCTACTGAGATTTAGGGTGTAAGTTTTGATGGTTATCGTAAGTTGTGAGCTGTGCAAGGAGATGTCTGTTTACCATAGTTTTACATTTCTGCATGTCAGTAGAGCCGGGGAAACAGGGAGCAAGGAGGGAGTTCCAGAGTCCGGCAGCATGAGAAAGAAGGTTCTCTGGCATCTGGGGATCTCCACAGTGAATAAATGGGACTTAGCTGATTGTTGGGTTTGTCTAGTGTATTTACGTCGAGGGGACACCAGGGCAGCAAGTTCATTGGAGCACAATCCATTGAAATACTTGTAAAACAGGCACAAAGAAGCAACATTGCGGCGGTAGGACATAGGTTGGAGCTTGGTGGATAGTAAGCGACCTATTATGTTGGTGACTTTTTTTTGGACCTTGTCTAAGAGGGAGAGACAAGTGGATGATGCACCGGCCCAGATGTGGCAACAATATGAGGAGTTTACTAGCACGGTAGACGGAACCCACCTTCTTTGCAGCAGCCTTGGCAATGTCTTCAATGTATTTGTTCCAATTCATGTTACCTGTGAATGTTAGGCCGATGAGTTTAAACGTTGAACTCTCAGGTAGGGTGTTATTTGCCATGGCAATCGGTGGTTGAAGGGGTTTCTTGTAGTTATTGAAGGAAAGGAGCTTTGTCTTAACAGCATTAAATGACCCTACTCCACTACAGACTGAAGGTCACTTTCTAAGGATTCGGCCATTACCTCGGATATGTGTGCGTTTTGCTCACGTGACAAGAGTAGAGCGTAGTGTCGTCAGCAAATATACCTATCTCTGACTGAATGTTATCAGGGAGGTCGTTTATGAAAATCAGGAATAGTAGAGGTCCAAGGCTGTGTCCCTGAGGCACACCAGCATTTATGTTATGTTGCTTGGATGAACGGCCATCAAGGACAATCTGAATCTTTCTTTTGGTTAAAAAGTATCAAATTATATTAAATATTCGTCCAGTAATACCATATGAGTGAATTTTTTTTACCAGTAAATAAATTAAATGTGAAATATATATTGGCACAAGAAATATAGACACGAACACATGGTCTCATAAATTTATTAAGATAAGAAAAAAATTTTCCTAAGAACACAGAATTCTCTAGCGACATGATAGGTAATTGTACACCGAAAAAAGAAAAGAAATGGTCAGTAAACAAGTTGAGGAAAATGGGTTGTGGAGTATTACGAACAAGCGCTAAAACAAATATATATATATATATATATATGAGAGAGAGAGTTTATTACTCGGTAATAAGTTAGTATATATCCGTTCCAATAGTGTTTGTTACTAAAGTAGTTATTAGTAGAACTGGTGCATAAATGTTTTATGAGTTACATTGGTAGGATAGTAGCTCTGAGGAAGTCGCATAAACCGAAACCTCGACATGAAAATGTAAACCAAAATAATATATATGATTATACATATACATTTATATTGCATACATAGTTATGCACAAATGTAAAAATGCTACGATTATACATATATATGTATTATCATATGTAAAACAAAAACTTATGAGAGCATTATGCCTAAAAAAAATTAAAAATAATTTTTAGATGTTTAAATTTAAAAAAACAAAACATTTCTAATGAAATAGCATGAAATAGCAAAATAGTAATCTAACTTTGCTCTCCAGTATTGAATCTAAAAGATATAGATTAAAAGAAAAATGATTAAACATTAACAAGATAACTATCCTTGGCAGTCGATATGACTAAAATGTAGAATTACTCAACCTTTTTCATCCAGCAACAAATATCTTGTTACCAGCCATTTTGTCGCATTGCAAATTTGTGACTCATATTTAGTTTCTTTGTTTTCTTTAAGATCGTCTTTCATGGCAACCATCTTGGAAATCCAAGGGAAGTAACTCAATTAAAAATGTCTTTAATAAGCAAGAGATGAAATTTGTATATTTTTCCCTTCTTTAGACTATAGTCTTTATTATTGATATTTAAATTTTAACTATATTTGCCCGATATTGGCTCTGACGATCTCCAAGTGCATTGTTCATTTACGGTGACGTTTTTCGAGGGATTTTGCGTTTACTGGCACAGAACAGACGTATTTATAAAAATATCTAAGATGGCTGCCAAAGATTAATAGCTGAATGATTTCCTTAGAAAAAACAAAAACAATCTAATATATCAAGTAAAGTCAGTCTCTTTCTCGAGTTTTGTCATCGATTTCTTCCTATAAAATCAATATTCGGTTCTTTTGGTAGATCGTTGCAGCGTGTTGTTAATAATAAAATATAATTCAATATAATTCCTTCCAGAAAATACTTTGACCAGATTGGAATTATTTTCATATGGACGCTATCTTTTAAAAACGGTGCATAACTGTATTCGTCTATACAGAATGATTTCCCATTGTATGGAACAAAAAAACATATTTAAAAAACCGGCATAGTTGTAAAAAAACAAACATTGCGTCATTTACCCAGATCCGGTTTGCCCATTAATAATACCAGGTATTTATGTATTTAATTGCTTCTCACCGCAGCAATATGTAACACAAGGTCGAAAAGTGGGGGAATGGTCAAGCCAGCACCCCTAAAGGAGGAGCACTCTTGCCTAGCAAAAATAACCTGGGCAACCCCGTCGGTATTCCCCGGTCAGTAAGCAATTAACTTACTCCATCCCAAAGAGGGGAGGCAAAGTCTGGGAGGGTGCACCTCCTAGGACGACCCAGAACAGTACACCTCAGCCGGACAGATAAAAGGCCACCAAAATGGCCCAGTTCCTGCCAGACTGATTGTCGAGAACGAATCCTCGACTGGTATTACCCCATCCCAAAGTCCTCAATCAACCGAAGTTAATTAGAGACTAAACGGGTTGGGGTCAGATCCAGATTTCACATTAATAATACCGTGTAATTTATACAGATCCAGCTCGTAGATATAATTATTTTACTATTAAGCAATTTATCTTTCATACTTTTTTTTATTATTGTTTTATGTGGACTAATTTCCGCTGACTTACTTTGTACGTTTATTGGATTTTACTGATGGGCTTAATAACCCACAGTTCAGAGAAGTTTGTGATGGTGTGGGGGTGAAAATAAAATCTGCCAGTCTTAAAACAGGGGGTGCATACGGCAACACTTTAGTTGGGACAAGAAATAATGATACTGCGAGTCAGTTTCAATGAAACTAATTCTATGGAAACTTTTTTGTGCCATAATTAAGGAAATAGATTAGTGCATTAATAAAAGACTTCTTACATTTCTTTTTAATTTCTATTTTCTATGGAAGCTTTGAATTTTTATACTAATTGTGCTGTTTTCTTTTTTCTTTTTTTATAAACGCACATCATTGTATATCACATAAGGTTTTAATGAGTGCATCATAGAAAGCCTTACCTTATTTTATTCATGGTATAATGAAAAAAAAATATCATCGTGCACAGTGCTAAGGTGCACTACAACTAGTAATGGGACGATTCCAATATTTTCACCGATTCCGATACAATCTTTTCTTTTTTAAAATAGAAATCGCTCTTGACAAGGCATGAAGCCACTTAATGTAAGGAGCTAACAAGATATATACTACTTCAAGGTAAAAAAGCTAGCCAACAATAAGTGTTAGATGGATAGATTCTGACGCAGAAAACAGCAATTATTCCCCCTTTTTCAGAAACATCTCATGGAATGTGAAGACTAAAGGACAAAATAAGGAAAGTGATAGTTACAAGGCTGCCGAAAGTCCACTTTCTCTCTCCTACATTACCGATTCTGTTCTAAATTCTCGATTCCGATACAATTACCGATTCCGATTCTTTTAAAATCTCTAAATATTTAGCTATAGAGATTTTTTTTTTTTTTTTTAAATTTTCAGATTTCCGTAAAAACCCATGTAACATGTGCAAACATACAAATACATTTGTGGCGATGGGGGTATCTATAGATTTTTATTTTACTGGTTGTTTAAAATCAATAAATATTATCATTAGTATCAGCAATGGAAAATTAAGTTTTAAACAAAAACAAACAAAAAAACAAAAACAATTAAAAGCATCGTTTTTGGCATCGGAAAAAAGGCACAAATTTTTCCAATTAAGATACAGATTCCGATACCCCCAAAAGTTACGATTTTTACGATTCCCAATTAATCGTCCCAACACTAACTACAACACATCAAAAGTACATGTATAGTACATGCGATAAATGTACAATTGTTAGGGAAATGAACAGTGTATGAGTCATGATATACACATGTGCATCGATATGGTGGCATCGGGTATAGTCTAGTCGAATTTTGGAAGCTTAAGATTTTAAAATATGCAGTGTCTCGGCAGCCGACAATTGACACAGGTGTTTTTTTTCTATGCTTCAGTAATTCTGAGCATAGAAAAACGTTTCCGAAAGTCATAGGAGCTGCACTGTTTTCTGACTTTCTAGGCATGTTGACGTGTGTTAGAGATATAGAGAACATAAAGGTACCCGGGTTTGTTGTTGACGAGATGGTAAGCACCCATAAAATTATTAACCAAGTCAGTTACGTGACGTCAGAGCTTAAATGAATCCAAGCGAAAGGAAATGAGGCATTCAGTTATGACAGGTGTCTGGTGGTGGGGATTCGCTTGGTTGCACGTCTATGAATGATTTTCAGGTAGTTAATATTCCGAGAAATATGCGTTTCTAGAACGACCCCCATCACAAAACTGGGCAAACATTTTGAACAAGACTATCTCAAATAAGACAGAAACACCAAACAAGTCTGCCATTGAAATAGGTCAAAAGAGCCGGCAGAAATACACCAAGATTTTCCATGATAGAAAACTGGAAGAATGAGCCAACTATTTTCTGGATGAACTCTCCCAGGAATCTATAGATAAGGAAGGCTCTGTAGACTGGCTAAAAAGAGGATCGCTCCACTATAATCAGGAGAGGATGATAATGTCTGCCCAAGATCAAGGCTTGATGACTAATTCTTTGAAAAGGATGAGTGGTCTCAGCAATGACAACAAGTGCAGGTTCTGCCACACGGAAGTGGAGAGTGTGAGCCACTTGACATCTAGTCGTAAGGTTCTGCTAGGAGATAGCTACTATACAATGCGACACAACGGCGTGTGCAAATATCTTCACTGGACCATCTGTAAAAAAAATTAATATCCAATGTAGCAGCAAGTTCTGGGAACATATGCTAGAAAAAACAGTTGGAAATAAGTCATACACCATCCACTATGATTATCTAATCCCTACATACCTAGAAAACGGGTCTATTAAACCTGACATAGTTATATGGGACAAGAGGGAAAAGTAGCAACCCTAGTTGAAGTCAGTGTCCCTAATGATGCTGGCTTAAAAAGAGCTGAGAGAGAAAAGATAACTAAATACCAAGGGCTTATGTGCGACATAAAAAGAAACTGGAACCTTAGGAAGATCTCCATAATTCCAGTAATCATAGGAGTAATCGGGCTCATGAAAAAGAATTTCAAAAACTACCGAATATACCCGCTGAACCAAGTGCAAGAGAGATACAAACAATTACACTTAAAGGGATGGTTAGAATCCTCAAAAAAATCTCTCAGTTGGAGTCGTTGAAATAGAGGGTGAATGTCAGGCATCTGGTTGGATGTTCTATTCCTAGCAATAAAAAAAGATAAGATAATTGAAAAAAAAACACAAAAAAAACAGAATGATGTGAATTCTAAGTGTGGTCTCATCATAGGCCCATACAGTTTTAAATAGATAGCTGGAGAGTGGCTAACAAAGGTCTTCCTGAGTGATTCCAAGATACACATGGCCTTTTTCATAATTTTATCCATATTGCTATAAAACGTGGGATTTAAGGTTTGCCATCTATCTACAACGTAGAGGAATTGAAGCAGCACCAACCAACCAACCCCTCGTCACCTTGCTTTTATTGGAATAGAGAACTTTGAACGAGACTTAATTTCTGTAATAGCAGCAAACGCGAAAGACAAACTATTGAAGATGTATAGCAGCTTATCTTTGCATAAACTGCAAGACCAACTCCTATACTGTAACAAAAGTGTCGTCAGATGAAAGGAAAACAAAAGCCCTTGTATAAATAAATAGCAGTACCCATCGCCTGGCGTTGACATGGAGAAATATAAGAGAATGAATCAAAATGTGTAAACAGCCGACAGAACGCAAATAGATCACAACAGAATTTTAATGTTAAGAAAAAAATGTCGCTTTTGAATTGTGGAAAATCTATGTACCCACGAAAATGATTACCTCAGAGTGGATAAAAAATATAAATTGCCACAATGTAGAAGGATATCTCCTTCGCTGACCGATTATGGAAAAGGGTACTTCTGTCGAGCCGGGGTATTTGTATTTTTTACGTTGCGTTTTAAACGGAATATTTTTTTTTTTACTTGTATAAATGAGGTTTGAAGAAAATATATAAGTACTTACGAGTAATGTATATTTTTTATTAAATTAAGTCAGTTATGAAAATATCAAGGCGTTCCGCAGCATTATGAATGTTGTTTAGCAATCACTGGCTGGATTGTGAATTCTAAAACCGGTGTTTGATTTGTTCTTTACGAAATAATAGGTCGGCTATGCTCGCCGGCGAATTGAGTTTTGTGGGAGGACTTAATTCTTAGCAGGAATATAATTTGCTACCCTCTTTTTGGTTTACTTAGTTGGAAGAGGCTTTCAGGGGACTAATAATGTTTTAGGTTTTAAAAATAAGTTAATCTTTCTTGAAACATGGTCGAAGGTAGTAGTCGAATGAAGTGATCTGTTTCGATGTGTTTGATCCATTATTTTTATTGTCTACTAACTGATTTTGGAGGGGAAAAACCAACTCTATTTTATATATAGAGACAATATATGTATTTATTTAAGTGACCTACACCGTTAGGTGTAGGTTGTCGAAAGTTAAAATAGTGTCAAAATGAAAGAAGTAATAACATGTTAAAATAGGTCAGCTGGCGAAACTCTTCGAGCAGTATATCTTCCAGTAGAGAATAAACTTGCTCGGATATCAAGTTGACCGGGACAGGTGAGAACATCTTTCTTCATCGGCGCCTGAAAGCTATCTGTAACTTCTGTGTAATTTTTTAAGGTCTGGTTAAAATTAATACGCTCTGGAAGCTGATTAGTCATTCTGTGACTAAACAGCCTCACTAAGACTGCTCTCCACGAGAGGAAAGAAATGTTTATGACTTCTACAGACGAAGATAAACAATAACTTACTAAATGCATACATCTTCCGGTTGTAAGTTGGCCATTTGCAGAGGTGCATGCGCCAAAATGCGTATTTTATACAGTGGACTCATTTGCATGAGAAGGTAAGCAAGCGTATAAAGGTCAGAGGAGCGAATGTAAATGGGGTTCTGTTTTTCTTTTCTTTTGTGAGAGTGAACGGTAACATTTGAACTGCGATAATACTTTATTCTAACAAAAATTAAATTTACCCAGTCAATTTAGACAAAATTTCTCAGAAATAACTTGACTTTTTCCCGAAATCATATTCCTTTAAAACAGAAGTTCTCTATTTCCAAATTATCTTTTCTGATGTTAATCCTGCATTCTACATAATATGTACTAGCAGTGCCTGTGGAAATACCATGGTTAATTAAAGAATTTATCATTTTAACTACTTAATTATATTATGGTTATAATGACTTTTTCCTAATATATAAAGTAAAGTTAGTCACTTTATAGTTTCTTTGTCATCGATAGCTTTACTCAATATTTGATTTTGATTCCTCGGTTTTTCTTATGGATCGTTGCAGCATATTGTTAAAAAAAATCTAATTAGATTTAATTCCTTCGAGAAAATACTTTGTCCGGGGCGGAATTATTTTCAAATAGCTGCCATCTTAAAAAGAAACGGGCGTAACTCTGTATTTGTAACTTACCTTTGATTGGAATAAATATTTTGTTGCCACCCCCCCCCCCCCCAAAAAAAAAACAAAAAAAAAAACTGCATGATTTTAAAAAAGAAAAGCAAAAAAAAAAAAAAAAATAGCAAGTAAAAACGGTTTACAACATTGGATTTGAAGATGACTATATTGTCACCCTCATCGAAGCAATCTTGTGACAACGTTTTCTACAGATGGGAAGTTCTTGGAAAGAAACTCTGTTCATGGAAATTCCGTTATTTACATTATTTGCAGTTCAATTAGTATCGTTTTTACCAGAATGTTTTGCGAATGACAGATTTGCGCAGAAGGCCGGTGAATGAAGCGACCAAAACATTATGGTAATAAAAGCGAAGACAAGTACACCAGTTAGATTGTTTATCATGACAATGACTAATTTATTTTATTTGTGTGTATTTCTTTTTCTAAGTGAAATCCTCCAGCGTTTTCTATTTCTAGAGTCTTCAATCTGTTTTGTTGGGTAAATGTTATTCACTAAAAAGGTTATCGTTGCTTTGTGGATTCGAACTGATTTGCGTTTAATCTAATAAGCATTGTTCAATTGAACGCTTCATTAGTTTCGCTTTTGTTTATTCAGATAAAACCTGGAATGAAGTAGGAATTGTGGGTTGGTTAGAAGATAGAGAATTGGTGGGGAAGGGCTGAGGAAAGGATGCGAGAAAGTAGGAGGGGAAGATTTGAGAAAAGGGTGTGAAAAAGAAAAAGGGAAGAAGGAGGAAAAATGTGAGCGAGGGGGGGGGGGAGAAGAAAGGAAGGAAGGGGAAGAGGAAAAGGTTAGAGGGAGAGAAGAGAGTGTAAAAATGAAGTAATTTGAGGAGGATGAGGAGGGGGAGGAGGAGAAAAGATTGAGGCAGTGGTGTGATGTAAAGAGGGGAGGGGAGATAAAGAAGTAGAGATTGAGGACAGGGTAGGAGGAGGAGGAGAGAATTGCGAACAGGGTGAGGAGGAGGAGGAGGAGGAAGAGAGAATTGAGGACAGGATGTCAGGAGGAGGAGAAGAGAAGGAGGAAGAGGAGGAGGAGAAGAGAGAATTGACAGGGTGGGAGGAGGAGAAGAGAGAATTGACAGGGTGGGAGGAGGAGGAGGAGAGAGAATTGACAGGGTGGGAGGAGGAGGAGAGAGAATTGAGGACAGGGTGGGAGGAGGAAGAGAATAGAGAATTGAGGACAGGATGTGAGGAGGAGGAGGAGGAAGAGAAGAGGAGGCGGACAGGATGTGAGGAGGAAGAGAGAGAATTGACAGGGTGGGAGCAGGGTGTGTGGAGGAGGAGGAGAGAGAATTTAGGACAGGGTGTGAGGAAGAGGGGGAGAGAGAATTGAGGACAGGGTGTGAGGAAGAGGGGGAGAGAGAATTGAGGATAGTGTGTGGGATGGAGGAGGAGGAGGAGAAGAGAGAATTGATTTCAGGATAGGGGGAGGAGAAGAATTGAGAAAAGGCATGATGAAGAGAAGAATTGCTGAGGGAGAAAGAGAGAGTGGGAGGGGTAAAGGAAAACCATGAGGAGAGGGAGGAGTAAGTGATACTAAATTTTCTCTCAATCAAAACAACCTCGTCTCAATTTCTTATCACATCATCTTTTAATTTATTTATTCTATTTTTTTTTTACTTATTTTTGTATTTATTTTTGTATTTTTTTTAAACACTAACACATCGAATTTACTTTCGGATAATAATTTAATTAAATCTTAACAAGTCAAACTACTCATTTTACGAAAGTCTTGAAAAGTGTTTCGAAAACATAAAATTCTACTTCCCCCCAAAAAAGCACAAAAGTCTTCAAGTGTTTGGACTATTGAACATTTTATTAGTAATTGCATAGAATCACTCAAAATAGATGATAAAAGCGTAACTGAGGTTAAAATTGATTTCTGTCGAAAGTGTGTGGTGTGTGTGTGGGGGGGAGTGGCTGTTGATTTAAAGGATTCTAATCACTTATCTGAATAACAAATCGCATAAATAATATATAAGTTTCTCGTATCAGCAGAAAACACTTTTCAAAGTGCTGGATCGCAAAAATACAAGAGGAAAACATGTATGTATAATTTCGATTATTTGGACTACTGTTCTCATCTTGAGTGTTATCATCACAACGTTTCGGCCGCTGTAACCTCCGACCTTCTTCAGGTGTATCTTTTCGAACTCGGGAATATATATAAATACACAGTGATATGTATTAATAAATATAGTAAGACTACACACTACAAGCAATAGGTTTAAGGCTCCCAAAAATCATACTAGGGGGTTATAGCGGTGTGAGAATAGCACTCAAATAATCGAAATTATACAAATTAGCAATCCTCATTAGTCAAATAACGTTCAATTGAGGGAAATCGCTAATAAAAAAGGGAGAGGGGGGTATTAAAAGTGAAAAGCAAAAATTGACTCCAATTAGATTTCTTCAGTGTCATTGGTAGACAGAAAAAGGACTTGCGACTGTAAGATTCCCTCTATGATTTTAGTGATCAAAACAAAAACTGCTGATCGGATTAAATATGTAATTCTATGAAATCGATTGGTAATGAAAAGAACAGACTAATATTTGTCCAAACTGAGCAATTTTAATTATGTGTATTTTATTAACAAAGCTATTAAGGTCAAATAAATAAGGGAAACCTTGCTCTATATTATATATAAGACGTTCATATGATGAAGACGACAAGGGTAAATATGTGACAATGTCGCATTAATAATACATTACTCGTGTGTAATAATCTCTTGTTCTCGTCACATTGACTTAGATTTTTACTTTAATGTCGGTAGGTCTTTTTGTAGACTCCCAGTTAAGTCACCGTACTACAAAGAATATAAAATTAGATCCTGCTATGTAATTGAACAACTATTTTTAAATCACCGCAGAGAATTTATGAACAAAGAATTTTTGTTTAAATATTTATTTCAACTTTGCTTGAAATTTTTTCATAGATTATATCTTCTACTTTTTCAAAATTGTTCAAAACTTTTATTCCCATTCAGCATTTTTACGGTGAAACAGATCTTTTTGATCTGAAAGCGGGCAGGGTTACTTATCACCAGAAACCAGCATTGTTTCTTACAGATAAGAAGTCTTAAGAATAATTAAATTTATACAGGTGCACATGCATTTCTGTATTATGTGTGTGTGTGTGTGTGTGTGTGTGTGCATTATAAGGCTCTATTGGAAAGGATATTGAGCCTTTTATGTGTGCAATGTCTGCTGTCTTGATTTGGCTCGATCCCGACTTTTGAAACATTGATTTTAATGTTATATATATATATATATATATATATGCATGTTGGCCGCAACGGTTAACTACTGAGTCAAGAATGACTTTCGTATTGGGGTTCGAACCGTGTGCCCAGCAAGGATTGCCTCCTCCCATACTGATGATTGCAGGTTTAGCATGAAACACATGTGTATATGGGTCTATTTGCAAATATTTATTTATTAATAATTGTATACACACACACACATATATATATATACACATACATATTTTGACCTCTTACTTTTATGACCCCTTACGACCATTAAAATCAAAACATGAAACAGAAATCCTTATTCTAATTTTGCTTAAAATCCATTGCATGATTTTGATTCTAGAAAATGTCTAACATTTAAGACTTAAGGTTAAGGGGTCTTACTTTAAATTCAGCGAATCTGACTTAATTGGTGTCTAATGACTATGAATCAAATTCCATGCAAATCTGATATATTTTAATTTTCAAATGAGAGGGTGTGTCCATATTATAGCCCGTAAACCACTTTAAAATACATTAATTAAACTGAAATTTTGGTAATATTTATTAATTTCTAATACCTATTGTTAAAATTTAACAAAACATCGGCGGCATCTGAATTTTCATAAAGGGCTTTCAGACTCCTTTTTATTCCCCTTTTCAAACTAAACGAAACTAAGTATAACCCATATTTTGACCCCTTACGCCTAGTAGCAGTGTTCCTAAATTCATAATGATCGGTTAATTAGTTTACCAGTGAATCTTGTACATACAGGTATATATATATATATATATATATATATATATATATATATATAAAGAATGATGTATGAAGTATAAAAAACGATGTTTTTGTAATTATTTTTTTATTTTAATATTTCAAGCTGTCCGTCGTTCTTTGTCTTTGAGGACTACTACAAAAACAACATCGTCTTTATCCTTCATACAGTATCAATCATCCTTACGATACTTTTCTAGAAGCATACGTGGAATAACAAAGAAATATATATATATATATATATATATATATATGATGACTGCAACGTCTTATCAGACGAGTGCCACTTCTTTATTCAGAAAAGTGTCATTATCTGAATGAGTATATGCACTGAGGTTTTAAATAAAGAGATCTAGCTTTGTATGACAGCTAGCTCCTTCTCTCTCGGTTCAAAATGTTGATGATCCAGCAACAAGCGAAAGCAAGATAGCCAGTAACAAGTTGGAACTGCAGACCAACATGATGTGAGGAGTGGTCTTCCACTTAAAAAATAAAAAATAGAAACAGGTTTCCGCACACATTGAAAAGTCGAACGAAAATAAAAATTTCCTTAATATTGCACATATATTAATACTGTTGGAACCACGCGTTCCCAATACGAATTAATTTCGTGGGTTTTGGCTGTTTTTTTTGTTTAAATCAAAGTCGAACGAAAATAATTATATATATATATTATGAATATATATATAAATATAATATAAAATATAATATATATATATATATATATATATATATATATATATGAGGATATGTAGTTTGCTTGAAACATTGCATGTAATATGTATATAGAGGAGTATTAGAAGGCTGTCACAATGCAAGAAGTAGAAATATGTCGGAGTTGAGAAGTATGACAAAAACAAAAACAATTGTTTTTTTTCTTGTAAACTTGATTAGTTACGATTTATACACAGTGATCTAATGTGTGTGACCATGTTCTATAATATATTTCAAGGATATACCTCTTTATTAAATGGTATGTGTTTCAAATCTCGGGAAATGCGTGTGGGATGGAAGAATTGTTATGTAGTTAGTTATATATGTATATGTGTGTGTACGTATTTGTATGTCTTCCTTCTCTACATAGATTTAAATTTATTATATCCTATCACTATATATATTCCCCAAAATTACAGAGCTTCCCGTTTTTTGCCACTTTTAGCTTTTTTGTCTCTCGGTAAGGCCCACACAACAGCTGGACGAAACGTTGAGTTTTAGGCATTCAGTTTAACTCATACCGTCGGATTTATTTTATTCTTTTGTCATCTACTATTATGTTTCATAATGCTCCGTGGATCTTCCCCCAACGCATCCCCCATGAGGGGAGAGAGCAGCTATCCTAAAGACGACCCCTCTTCTTCACGGTTCAGAAACAAGATAAAGATTTGATCAGCTTATCTGCTACGTATCAATGGAGACTTCCTCTCTATGATACACGTTAGCTTAATTTTCTAATTTTAACTTTTAATAGAAAATTCTTCTCTACCTAATGTAACCTTCATGTGGAAAATTCCGATTTTAATAGAACAGCTTTCCTAAACACGCCAACCCTCTTATCTGCTACGTGTCTCTGGAGAATTCTGTCTCTAGTACAACAAACTAATTGCAGGTTCAGTTCACAGGGGAATGCCTATAGCCTTGATCTTTTCAAGACTAAGGTCAATAGGCACCGCCTGTCTTTGCGATAATCATCTTTCGTTCTTTTTAGCTCCTAACATCAAGTGGTTTCATGCCTTGTCAGGAACGATTTCCATTTTAAAAAAATTGTAATCTTTAACTTCGAATGGAATTTTCCGATTTCTCCTTACTTTAGCCTAATGTTAAAAATTCCGGTTTTAACATTACTTTTTCACAACCACATCCAATGTTGCTGGAACCATTTTCAAGTTATTTTATGCCGAATCCACTTATTTTGGTAAAATGCTACAATTTCTTAATATCTTCAAATATTTATTCATGGTGGTTGCTTTAACTAGTTATTCATACTAGAAATGTATATGTATACGACATGAGACAGTTTCATGGCATATCCAATTCGAAAAGATGCACATGAAGGTCGGAGGTTACATCGGCCGAAACGTTGTGAATAGAGCAAGCAAGATGAGAATAGTCATCCGAATAATCCAAATAATACTGTTGATAGAAATTCTGCGTGACATGGAGGGAGAATGGAAAGTTCTTTCCAGTCGTGGTAGAACACGAGTTCTTGCTGTGAATGTCTTACAAGGAGGAATCTTTCGTTGTAAAAAATCAAACATTAACTACAAGTAAAAATGTCTTTGAAAATGTCTTTGAGAACTTTGTTTTGAACGCTAAGAGTTCTTCTAATCAGATCTGTGAATGCCTTCTGTGAAGAGTTCTTGAACAGACTTACAAATGGCATTTTGATATCAGAACTGAATGTGTGTCAAAGTTCACAGGGGCCGACAGTGATTCAGGCGAAACAACATTTTTTTTCTTAAAGAAATTAAATCCGAAAATGACGTTCGGTTTCTTGAAAATTATATGCTAATAATGAGTGAAAAATCGAAATTTTGCCTCAGTTGTACTTTCCACATCTTTTCCTCATTCCTTGTAATCTCTCCCCTCAAGAACAAATTGCATACGCTATCCAGAGAGCTTCGCAACATGATTGAGAACAGAACTTCTGCCCAGGGGCCAGTTGAGTTAAAACGTGTGGATTAAAAGTTATACTAAACACATCTTCAGGGCTGTATTTTTTTTAGAGGGAAGATTCACCATACTTCTGCATACCATGTTTGGTACTCTTAAATGATCACCCATCTGATACTGACCCGGCTCAACGTCGCTTAACTTCGACGATCTAATGAAAACATGTATATCAACATGATCATGCTGTATATTTTCCTCATTCAATGTGGAAGATATTTTAAATATACAATACAGAGGAAATTAAATTATTTTTTGTAATTTACATTTAAATTACAGTAAAACCTCAGTTTTTGAACATGATTTTGAAAAAAACCCAAAAATCTTAATTTTTTTTAATTAAGATTTTTTGGGTTTTTTTTAAAAATTAATCTGGGTTTTTATTTTTTTAATCTGTTATTTTCTTAGGAACTATATTTTTAAATACCTGCTAAAATTTAGAAACAAGATGTGTAGTAAATGGTCAAAATATACACTAAAAATAATCTTAATTCATAAAAAGTGCAGAGAATATATATTTTTTACAATGTTTTATATTCATTATAGTTAGTAAGTTAGAAGTCGTAATCCTGCACAGAACTGTTAACGTTTCATCAGACGGTATTCTTCGGGTATCGTCAGCGTGGTTCAGGAATCGAAGTTTTGTTAAAAGAAACAAGGCATTTCTAGTTTGAATTTTTTGTTTGAAATCTGAATTGTTCCAGTTCCGAAACGTTTATGAATTGATGTTTGACTGTAATGTTTTTTCCGTTATAAAGATTCCAACCACCCACAACAAAGAAATGCATGTACGAATTTGACATTTCATGTTAATTCTATGTTGAACATGATCTTAAAACTAGTGCTTGTTTTTTTTAGAAGAAAAACTAGCTGTCGCAACCCGGTGTTGCCCGATAGTTAATTTAATTGCAATTTGTTTGTTTTTTTACAAAATATATATTTTTTTCAATCAAAGAGAACTCTGTATGGATGAATACAGAGTTACGTCGCTTTTTAAAAAAATTGTGATCATTTGAAAACAACTCCAACCTGAACAAAGTATTTTCTGGAAGAAATTACATCGAATTAGATTTTATTCTTTTTAACAACATCCTGCAATGATCCACAAGAAAATCTGATGAACCAGAATCAAATATTGATTTCATAGGAAGACACACTTAATGACAAAGAAACGATAACAAGACTGACTTTACTTTATATATTAGATAAAAAGATATTTTATGCAAATATTTTCTGTCAGCTAAAATATGATAGACAGAATTTTGATTACATTTTTAAATCTTTTATTAAGCAACATTGAACCTGTCCAGTATCAGATGCCTATTTCGGAATAACAGGTGCTGTATATAAAAGGAGGGCGAAACCTCGCAAAAATAAAATACAACTCTGAAGATGCTTTAGCACTTTAGCAAGTAAGTTTTTTTTTTTACTAAGATGTCATCACTTATCAAGGGCCAGAGGATAAGGTTTGGTTTGGTTGTTTTGTTTTACGGCATATCAACCCTTTTCGGGGTATTTAATGCCGAATCCAGTTATTTTGGTTAAAATTCTTTATATCTTCAAATATTTATTCATGGTGCTTGGTTTGGTTGTTTTGTAGAGGAAAAATGTTTTTGCTTTTAGCTTTACAGAACATGAATTTGCAAAGGGAAAAGAAAAAAAACAATAACATCAATGTTTGGTGCATTTTAAGTCGGGAAGCACCAGCTCGAGAATAAGGGTTAAATGAGTGTTAGGTGGATGGCGAGACAACACCGTGATGATTGGTAATGATGGTGGTGATTGGGCAAAAACTTGCTTATTTATGAGGATGGCTCAACAAGAATTTGTTTACATTAGACTTGAAAACGACTATGTTGTAGTCAGCTGGGAAGCAGCCCTGCGGTATTGTGTTCCACCGATGGGCAGCTCTTAGAAACTTTGCTAATCGAAGTTCCATTTAGTTTTAGATATAAAAAGAGAGAAAGTGAAACTATTGACAGTAGTTGTAGTTGACAGAGTTGCTGTTGTGAATGCTTTACAACGGTGGGTGGGGTGACCATGAATTGAAGCTCAGTCGAGCACCTGCCATCAAAATAACGACAGAGTAGAGAAAGACTAGCAACGTCTCGCCTTTAGTATAACCTCCAAATTCACACATGTGTTAACACAATGGAACAACCGCCTCCTGGACGGAAGTTCTGTTCTCAAATATGTGGCAAAGCTCTCTGGAGAGAGAGTATGCAATTTTTTTTACATTTCTTTCGTTTTCTGGCAATTTTTCATCTCATATCACCATACTTAACAGTTTCAGAAAATTACTTTTCCCTTTTTAGGATGATTTTTTGTGTTGTCTGCTTAATGTCATAATAATAAAATAGATGAACAAAAACAACGGAAGTATTTCTATGCCTCGCCTTCCCGGTCTGAGCTGACCAGTACGAGTTTGACAGCAATCCTACACTGTTGGTATTTCCTTGCCAACAAATTTTCGCAAGCAGAAAAACATTATGCAGTTGAGGTAAACAGCATCGAGGATGGGCAAGGGCCATGGATAGAGGGGGGTGTTAACCAAATTAACCTGACATTCACAGTCTCATGAAATCACACCTTCCTCTCTTTTTGGAACATCACTAGACTTAACGGAAGCCCTTAGAATCTGATAATTGCACTTAATTGGTGTTCATTGCGTCCATCTGGCAGCGACTGAAGAGGCTTCCTAGCCATTAACTTAATGGTCAAACCGGCTTACAGTGGGTCAGCGAATATTAACTTTCACTGCCGCTATTGGCTGCGATGCAGACTTTTGCTGGGTCAAAGGCTTATATGTTGACAACACGATGTGCGGGTGGGTGGATGTCGGCTTGAAGTGTTGTCCAGCTCCACCTGACCATGTTTGCTTAGCTACACTTATCTCACCCGTTGAGTGATGGAGAACGAACGGTCATCATCTTTACTTATCGCTTAAGCAAACACTCCTCGTTCCTTGGCACGGACTGATGTTCTTCACTGATTAATTTTCTCTTTTTCGGCTTAACGGGGAAATTTACTTTCTTTTTTAGTTTGAGTCTTTCTCTCTTTCTGATAATTATAATGCGAGTCTTATTTATAGACAGAGTTTTGCTTCTCTGAAATTAGATTCTTTTTTGTTTCTAGAGATGTTGTCCTCACATCGCAATGAAAGGCTTGGTCAATCAGTCTGTCACCATGCTTCAGTTTGAGATAGTTTTTTTGTTGGTCTGTCCGGCTTAGGTTTGAAATAGCTTTTTCATTGGTTTTTCATGCTTAAGATGAAAATACATTGTTATTTTATAAGAGGAGTTTTCAGTTCAAAGTTTTGTCATGCTTAAATTTGAAATAGCATTTTTCGTTAGTCTGTCATGCTTAAGTTTGAAATAGCATTTTCGTTGGTCTGTCATGCTTAAGTTTGAAATAGCATTTTCGTTGGTCTGTCATGCTTAAGTTTGAAATAGCATTTTCGTTGGTCTGTCATGCTTAAGTTTGAAATAGCATTTTCGTTGGTCTGTCATGCTTAAGTTTGAAATAACATTTTCGTTGGTCTGTCATGCTTAAGTTTGAAATAGCATTTTCGTTTGTCTGTCATGCTTAAGTTTGAAATCGCATTTTGATCATTAAGCACAAAGAGTGAATGGACGCTTCTTGAGAAGACATCCGTTCTTGTTATTCTCGTGCAATTAGAGTTCGCGAGGAAGAGGCAATGTAAGGAAAGTTGTCGGATGTTTGATTATTTATAGTAAGTGTTCATGTGGTGGCGGGTGCAGTATGAAAACATATAAAAAAAAAGTCGTCGAGCGATGTACGGAAATTATCCGAGCTTATAAGAAATCCTAGTTAAACCCTTTAAACAAGAGGCTAATGATCGAGGAAAAGAGTTTTACATCAAAATAAACCTTGAAAAGATCTTCTCACAACGTTGTGCACAGAAATTACTTAATTCCCCAGACAAACGGGTAAGAACGGATAACTTAGATATCTTCTAAAGTATGAAGTATCTCATTCTCTACGAGCAACTAGCAAGGATACCCAATGGTGCCCGGTTATGGACTATTTAAAGTTAATACATAGTGATTATTTACCCCTGTCCCACCGCAGGAAGATGTGACACAAGGTTGGAAAGTGGGATTTGGTGGGCTAGCACACAAGAGATAGTGCACTTTAGCTCTCCATCCCCACAAAAAAATGGCTCGGCATTCCCTGGTCGGGGCGCCTCAGGCAGTTAGCAATAAACTAACTCCACCCTGAAGAGGGAAGGCAAGGCCTAGGGGGTGGTGGACCTTCTAGGACTACCCAGAACCATACCTCAGCCCGACAGAAGAAAGGCTACCATGAGTCATAATGGCCCACTCCCGTCAGACTGATTGGCGAGAACGAATCCTCGACATGCTAAGAATTGGGTCTCCGACTTTCACAGATTATCGTGGCCCATTTAATAACTCTGCAATATTAATCATATTATTCTCTTTTAGGGTTGATGAGAAAACAGAGTAACATTTCAAAATCATCCAAGGAAATAGTATTATCAATATTAACAGGGTTATTGACCTCCAAATGGATGTGGGTCAGTGATGAAACACACTTCTCTCTATCAGGCCACATTAACAGCATGAACTCTGTGTTCTGGGTGATCTCAAGCATATAAGTGGTCACTGTATTGCGTGGTTCACCATCTCGAAACATGGCCATTTTAATTTGACCGTTTTAATTTGAGAATAATGTTGGGAGACAATGACAGTCATTAAAGTATGTCATCAACGTTGGCGCACCCATTTTAAACATGTTTTATACAATTTTAATTTTATAACAAGAGATACTGAATTACCACTCCTTTTTTATTATTATCACTTCAGCTATTAGGAAATCGAAGGTTTTATTGTCTTTTGACTCTAGTTTATAAGTTATGATCTTGTAGATTGGTCACGTTTATAGCGAGACACCCTACATAAAAAATCTGAAATCGTAATGACTCACTACGAAAAGGATTGAATTTGCCATTAAATATCTTAAACAGGGTTGATATTAGTGATGGGACGATTCCAATATTTTCCCCCCCGATTCCGATACAATTACTGATTCTGATTCTAAAATCGCCTAAAAAAGTAGAATTTCATTTTTTGGAAGGAGGGGGAGAAGCTTATTTAGCAGAAAGTCCTCATCTGTTTTTAAATGTAGATATACTTTTTTTAAAAATCTAACAAACTTCTTAATGTTTTCCGTTTATGTATTGTATCCAAGGTTTTGATAAACTCATGAGATTTTCATCTATATTTTTCACTGGTGCCATTTTTTCCTATTTATCCACTCGTGCCATTTTTTACTATTTATCCCCTCGTGCCATTTTTTACTATTTATCCACTCGTGCCATTTTTTCCTATTTATCCACTCGTGCCATTTTTTTCCTATTTATCCACTCGTGCCATTTTTTACTATTTATCCCCTCGAGCCATTTTTTACTATTTATCCACTCGTGCCATTTTTTACTATTTATCCACTCGTGCCATTTTTTACTATTTATCCACTCGTGCCATTTTTTACTATTTATCCACTCGTGCCAGTTTCACCTAAATTCGTTATGATCTATAGATTTTATTTTTATTAGTAGTTTAAAATCTTTTAATTTAAAAAAAACAAACTTAATTTTCCATTGCTGGTACTTATGGTAAAATGATAAACATTAAAATCAATTAATATTTATCATTTTATCATTAGTACCAGCAACGGAAAATTAAGTTTTAAAATTTTGTTCTAAAAGAATCGTTTCTGGAATCAGAAATTAGGCCCAAACTTTTATGATTCTGATACCGATTCTGAGGCACCAAAAAGTTCCGGTTTTTCCGAATCCTGATTCCAATTAATCGACTCAACACTACGTTGTTAAACAATCAATTAAGCAATAATTTCAAATTTAAAAGTCTGAGTCAATTCTTTATCATTTATTTCGGACATTTTTTAGTTTCATATTTTTTGTTCTTTTTTTTTTTTTTTTTTTTTTTACAGTGTCCTATCCTGAAGTATTTTCTTTCCCATCTGTTCTCTTCTAATATATATTTCTTTTCTAAAACATATTCTTCTATATAGCTAATATATACATTTATGTTGTCTGGACTTTAAAAGTTGGACCTCAATAGCATTTAAGCTGACAAATCAAACTTTGATTCTGACTAGCCAATTTTCATGTGTTACTGTTGTACCATGTTATTTATAAGATACTAACATACTTTGCTACAAATTTATTTTAAAAAAAAACCTTAACCCGGTTTGACAACGTAATAATATGTTGACATTTTTAAATAATCACCTTAAAATAATGTTTTTATGGAAATCGCTCCAGACAAGGCATGAATACACTTGATGTAAGGAGATAAAAAATAAAAAACTAGCCAACGATAAGTGTTAGATGAATAGATTATGACTCAGAAAACAGTAATTCTTCCCCCTTTGTCAGAAGCATCGCTCATGGAATGTGAGGACTAAAGGACAAAATAAGGGAACCGAGAGTTACGAGGCTGCCGAAAGTAAATCCAAGGTCCACTTTCTACTCTCCTTAAATTATCTAAGGGAAACAACCCTATTCCCCTTAGCTTTTATTACTTTATGTATAAATATTTACAAAATAAATTTGAATGTAATGGATCCCGGGCAATACCGGGTCAGTACAGCCAATAAAGAAAATCTTTCTTAAAAATGGCAACATTTAAAAATATTTCTTGAACATTTTTATGAAAAAAGTAAGTCTAATTAATCGTCAGTTAAATTTGATAAAGAAAATAGACAATGACAACATAATTATTATTATACTAACTGTGAATTAATCAACGTTTGTTTCCCTAAGTCCTTTTTCCTATATACTTTAATAACACAAAATACATTCTACTTACCTTAGGCCTAGTATTGAGTTATGTTTGATAGAAAAACAAACTTCTATTTTAGTTGTTCTAATTGGCGGTAATTTGCAACTCACACATCAAGTGACTAACATCTCTTACTAACTTTTTGTCTATCGCTTTCACTTTATGTTGTGACCCATCCACTCTTACTTAATATGTCGTCTAACACTCCCACCACCCCTGGCACTCGTTATCTCTCTTATATACATATAAACAGTCAGGGTGTTTTCTCTTTGTAAATCTGATAACTGAATTTCGAAATAAAAGTAATTTAACGGACTTAAAAAAATCTACAAGTTTAAAAAATAAACTAAAATAAATAAAATAAATACTTTCTATTAGCATTCATTTATTAATTAAAAAATACTGAAAATTTAATTGAGATCGTACAATTTTCTCGGTGGAACTTTTTTTTTTTTAATTGAGAAGTTTTTAGTTTTTGGGTAAAAAAATGAAAATAATATTTGCACTGTTATTGCCTGTCCCTAATTTACATGCAGTCACCTAAAATAGGTAGAATAGCATTTTTATTTGTAGGTAAATTACAGTTAAAAACTTAAAATTTATTTAAACACACACACATATATATATATATATATATATATATATATATGAATGAAAATATCTGTTGCAGGATGCGTAAAATTAATTCTCCAAACATAACAGTTATACACCAATATTATGTTCCCTTACTAAGGTTAAAATCAAGATATGATACTACTAAGCCTTATGTCTAGAATCCTTATTCCAATTTTTATCAAAATCTATTCTGTGATTTTGATTCGAGAAAATGTCTAAAATGCTTTAAAGGCATAAGCTTAAAGACTCTTAAGAAGAAATTAAAATTCAGGTAAGAAAATAATTTTAAATAAGACGTTGTGCACATATTATGCTCCTTAAAACCGCTTTAAATACCCCAAAAGAAAGTGAAATTTGGGGAATATTTATTAATTAATGTTTAATACCCATTGTTAAAATTTTGCAAAAATATCGAGAGTATCTGAATTTTTAAAAAGGGCTTCCGTCACCTTTTTACCTCCTTTTCATAAAACTAAATAAAATATAGTCCACATTAGCCACCCTTACCATTATCAGCTGTGTTCCTAAATTCATAATTACAAATTAGTTTACAAGTGAATCTTGCACATACAAATGTTTAGTACCTAACTTACCTATATGTGTGTGTGTGTGTGTGTATGTGTATATATATATATATATATATAATATTAAATGATGAATTAAATTAAAGATAATTGAATTATCGTTTAATAAAAATATATCGTGATAATATAAAGCTCAATATATTGAATAGAGCAATCACTTCTAGAGATGAAAGATGAGAATAAAAAATTGTAAAGATACAATATTTATTAGAACATCAAAAGTTCAGAGCAAGGAGCTCCTAAACAATTTGAATATGATTCTTTTCCAAACATTAATTTCTAATATAACAGCTGTTTTTATATTTGACATATTTTTGGACAGCGTCCATCGTGACTCTACGCTCTCATCTCAACATAAGACTCTTTACCTTTTGATCTTTATTTTGTTTTATTTTATGTAACATTTTCAAAATTAAATGTTGCCGATAATATTTACAATTACATTGTCGGTTTTTCTCTATCCTTTGAAAATCCATGGATTAATGGTATGAAGCTCCTTGCTCCGAACTTTTGATGTTCTAATAAATATTGTATCTTTACAATTTTTTATTCTCATCTTTCGTCTCTCTCTCTCTCTCTCTATATATATATATATATATATACTTCAATTAAATTCCCGAAACAGTTTTTCATGGTAAACAACTGATAATCCCTTAAAATAGTGTTAGAAACTAACTAATATAATAACTGTAAAAAATAAATTGACTTACATGAGTGATTTTCCACTGGAAGACTTGAAACTATAAGTTTTTTTTTTTTTAAATTTTTTTTTTTATATAGTTTTAATGGTTGAGAAACTTCCGAGACTATATATATATATATATATATATATATACACACACATTTTAATTGTAAATAAATTCCATTTTCTATACCTGTACTGTAGACAGTCTTTATTTCCCCTATTGTGCCCCTTTGTATGTTCGCTTTAATTGCTTTTTATGCTATTTGAAGTGATTGTAATTATCATATCTCAACCCTCCCTCAACCTCTCGAATTGCTGCATAACTGAGAATTATCTGCACTCTAGTCTTGATGTTATGTTTTAACTTCCAAGTTGGTGTCTGTAACCTGTGCTTATGAAGAGACTTGATATCAAAAATCCATACCGTCTCAGAAACGATCGTACACGAGACTGTTGTTTCGTTGAATTTTTGGCACATATGTAAATGAATATGTCATAAATTTGTTTACTTAGGACGTATATATATATATATATAATAATAATAATCCAGGTAAAACATCCACAGTGTAGTAATCCACAGAATTTCAACCGGGTTTATAAAAAGTGCTCAATATCCGATAGAGCTTTTATATATAATTATTTTTATTTACACAGACATGTACAGTGTCGCAGATTTTGTAGATGTCTGTGTGAATAAAAATAATATATATATATATATATAGTATGAAAATATATTTATGCCAATTAAGCTACAGAGACGTCCGCATTTCATCCTCGCAAGAAATCGTCAGGAGGACGATTCTTTGTGGGGATGAAACATGGACGCATGTGTGTAGCTTAATTGCAATTAATATATTTTCATACTGTTACTACTAAGCTCTACTTACGCATTGAGCACTATTGAAACACAAACATTTTTTTTAATAAACACTGCATCCCAAATCATGAACATCAACATGATATGTTGATAAGAACAGGAAAACCAGTTTCTAAAATTAAGGTAGCATTTTTTTTTTTTTTTAAATATTTACAATTATAGGTGTTTAATAATTATATGGATAAACAAATAAATTGTCTAATTTGGTTATTGGAGACTATTCTAGAACTCCATAGAAAAACCTTTAAGCTTAATTTTTAGAGGGTGTTCAGTTCTTATTTACTTGCACCCCCTCCCCCCCATATACACACATACGAAAGCAGAGTTAACCACAAGGTCTGTTTATAATATAGTGAAAAATCAGATCCCCAAACCGGGGCACTCTGAATTGAGACAAAAATTTGAATGGATTTCTCTTTCACTGACAAAGGACAGAAGAGATGAAGTGTACTGTTAGAACAGATACTACACTTTGCTCTTAGCGAAAAGGCCAAGAAAAGAGTGTTCACGTGACTATTTACATTTAATGTAAACCTATCTCACATAAATGAAGGAAAGACGTCTCTTAATAATGTGATTTAATAATTTAACATGATGTGATTTGAATTAATTTGATGAGAGGGAGAGGAGCCTATGTAAAAACAAACAAACAAATACAAAAAAAAAAAAACGCATATGGAGACTGGCAGATTGAGCCCTCCCCGCAATCCAAGGGAGATAAATCTGGTGTATTAATCGTTCTTGCAAAAGTCATCTGGATTCTAAAATGAATCCAGATGACTTTTGCAAGAACTATTAATATCCAAGATTTACATTAAATTTAAACTTTAAGCTTGAATTTAAACAAGTTGTGTAAAATTTATTAAAACTTAAATTTAAAAAAGAAAGAAAAATTACTCGAAATAAGATCTCCCTTTATTTTACCCAGTAACAAAAATTGGCCCTTGAAATTGCACCCCTATATTGCATTATAGCATTAAAAAAAATTAAAAAAAATATATTTTAGACCCCTCCATCAAAAGGGATTTTAAGGTAAAATTAGTTTAAACCATTAAAAATAAAATCTAGAACAAAAAACATCAATTTCTATGTGAAATGAGGACGTATGTAAACATTTATCACAAAATGGCCGGATCTATTTATTTTGTGACCTTTCAAAATTCAATCAGAAAGTACATTTCTGGTTTAAATTAATGTTTAACATCAAGTCAAGTATTATGGTTCATTTTTTCTCCTGACGCAACGGAAAACATTAATGTTACGATAGGGGCAGGTTCGAACAAAGAAGATCCCTTAAGAAAATCAAGTCGAATAAGACACGTTCAAATCTAACTACAAATCCCGACAACCCAGTCGTGACTATTTACGCGATGATTTTGTTCCGATACGAATTATGTCCCTTACACCACTGACTGCTCGCACGAAAGAAAACAAATCTAATTATGTCGACCTGTTAACGTTTAATGATTTATTACTAAAAAGATGTATATTTTTTAATAATCGCAAAATGAATACGTAAAACTGAATTAATGTATTTAATTGAAAACCGGGAGGCGATTTTATCTCAGATTCTTTTTTCTAAATGGTTAAAGGCAAGAAGGTTTTCGTATGCCATTTTGTTTTTCAATTGAAAACGAGTACCTATATCTCCCCCATTATATATATATATATATATTATATATATATATATATTATATATATATCGAGGCAGCATTTTTTCCTTAAGACACGTATTATTAAAAATAACTGACAATTTTTGTCTGGTTATTTTAGTATTGATCCCTTCAATTTTCCTGAGTAAAATATACTTAAATGCTTATAATACCTAATAAATATAGTTTCATATATACATTTTCCCGCCATAATTAATTATAAATCTAACTCCAGGTCTTTACCTGTTTGTCATTATTCCACTGACGATGGACCCAGACGGGTCAGAAAGTACTCTGGACCAACATGTACATTACGGCAGTTTCATCAGCCAATTTTCTTCCGAGATTAAGATTTTAATCCGGAAAATTGAAGGGATCAATACTAATATATATATATATATATATATATAAATTATGAAATATATTTATGGCAATTAAACTACACAGAGGCTTCCGCGTTTCATCCCCATAGGGAATCGTCAGGCTAAAATGTATATCGTATGGTAATTTACTTATATATATATATATATATATATATATATGTGTGTGTGTGTGTGTGTGTGTGTGTGTGTGTATTTATATTAGTAAATTACCATACGTTTTGGAAATTTGAAAAAATAAAAACGCAAAAACATGGTTATTGGAATATAACATGAACCTGACACACACACACACACACATTATATATATATATATATATATATATATATATATATATATATATATATATATATATGGTAAATTACCATACGATATGCAGTAGTCGGAATGGAGAAAAAAATAAGGCGAAGCGAAACGAAGTAAAGTTTTTTAGTGAGTTATATGAAAATATTTTATTTAAAACAATTAAAATATTTAAACCTCTAAAGATAAGTATTTTTTTCATTATTTTTTTGTTTTCTCAATATATCAAAATCATTTCTTTTTGAACACTGTAAACATTTTAAAGTCTTACATTTTTTTGTAATTCTTACATATTTTTTTACAACATAATTTGTCTTAAACATCTTAGTTGTTTTACATTGCATATTTTTTACATAACTCACGAAAATACTTTACTTTTTTATTCGCTTGGTCTTACTTTTCTCCATTCCGACTTTTGTAACTACCACATATCGTCTTTCAGATAAAAGTACATAGGTCGGGATGTAAGAATAGAGGATTTGTTATCCCCTATCTTAATTCAACACACGAAATGAATTAACGAAACAAACGAAACCTTTTTTACAACAACAAACGAAAGGGGTTTATTCGTATATTTAAGGTTACCTATACCGTTTGGTATAGGTAGAATGAAACTTGGGACAGTGTCCGAAAGAAGAAGAAGAAGTTCAAATATCTTCAGGCAAAGATAGCAGGCGCCGTGAGTGTCCAGTGGACAAGGAGGAAGGAGAGAGACTGAGGCGATCCGTTCTTCCTGGCTGGTGCCAGGGTACTTGATCATTCTCTGGAATATTCCAAGGGAGCTCAAGTAGTCCCTTAGGGAACTAATGATATCAATGCACCCAGCGAGTTGATTGGCCAAACCAGCTCACAGAGACACTGATACGATTACAAAGTAAATCTAGAACTGCTACATCACCCCCTGCTTAGGCTGAAAGCTGACAGGAAGAAAAGAAAGTGTAGCAGTGGAAAAGAACAAAAATACAAAATACAAAATTTGTTAATTCAGAATTTCTTTAAAAGTTTTTTGCTTCGCATGGAAAAGGTTTATGCATTTTCTGCAAAAGGTATTTTTGAAAAATTGTTCTTTTTTTTGTTTTGGGGTTTTCTGCAAAAAGTATTTTTAGGAATTATGTTTTTCTTTTCTGTGAAAAGTATTTATTTTTTTTTAAATGTTTGTATTTTTGTGAAAAATATTTTTTTGGAAAAAGTTTGTCTTCTCTGTGAAAAGTATTTATTGAAAAAAATTTGTCTTTTCTTGAAAAGTAGTTTTTTGAAAAATGTTTATCTTTTCTGTGAAAAGTAGTTTTTGGAAAATGTTTATCTTTTCTATGGTAAGTAGTTTTTTGGAAAATGTTTATCTTTTCTATGATAAGTAGTTTTTTGGAAAATATTTATCTTTTCTATGATAAGTAGTTTTTTGAAAAATGTTTATCTTTTCTATGATAAGTAGTTTTTTGGAAAATGTTTATCTTTTCTGGAAAAAGTAGTTTTTTGGAAAATGTTTATCTTTTCTATGATAAGTAGTTTTTTGGAAAATCTTTATCTTTTCTATGATAAGTAGTTTTTTGAAAATGTTTATCTTTTCTATGATAAATATTTTCCAAAAAACTACTTATCTTTTCTATGATAAGTAGTTTTTTGAAAAATGTTTATCTTTTCTATGATAAGTAGTTTTTTGAAAAATGTTTATCTTTTCTATGATAAGTAGTTTTTTGAAAAATGTTTATCTTTTCTATGATAAGTATTTTTTTGGAAAATGTTTATCTTTTCTGGAAAAAGTAGTTTTTTGGAAAATGTTTATCTTTTCTATGATAAGTAGTTTTTTGAAAAATGTTTATCTTTTCTATGATAAGTAGTTTTTTGGAAAATGTTTATCTTTTCTATGATAAGTAGTTTTTTGGAAAATGTTTATCTTTTCTATGATAAGTAGTGTTTTGGAAAATGTTTATCTTTTCTATGATAAGTAGTTTTTTGAAAAATGTTTATCTTTTCTATGATAAGTAGTTTTTTGGAAAATGTTTATCTTTACTGGGAAAAGTAGTTTTTTGGAAAATGTTTATCTTTTCTATGATAAGTAGTTTTTTGGAAAATCTTTATCTTTTCTATGATAAGTAGTTTTTTGGAAAATGTTTATCTTTTCTGGGAAAAGTAGTTTTTGGAAAATGTTTATCTTTTCTGTGAAAAGTAGTTTTTTATTTTAAATGTGTATCTTTTCTGTGAAAAGTAGTTTTTGTGAAAAACTGTAATTGTATAATAGATTCAAAGGACTGAAAAAACTCATTTTATATATATATATATAGTTTTACACAGTTTTTTTTTGGCCAATGTACTCGCCGACCACTACGTGTGGTGGTGACATAATTGTTTTTAAAGGTTTCCAACAGTACAGGTATAGTTACAGCTGTTTGATGCACAGTAGGGGGAATATGGGGCCCAGGTGTTTCTGTGTTTAGAAAGGCTTTTTTCACCTTGTCAATGGATACAGTCTTTTTTTTGCCACCAATGTCAAGGGTGAAAAGTTTGTCAGTGTGTGAAAGCGCACGATAAGGACCAGAATAAGGAGGAGTAAGAGGGGCTTTCACGGAGTCTTTTCTAACAAAAACATGAGTCCATGACGAAATGTTTTTCAGGACCGAAGATTTAATTGTCTGTTGCCTAAGGTGCATAGGTGGGAGCTCATTAAAGTAATCTCACAGTCTGTTTATTTACAGAGCGAGATCTGTTGCCGTTAAATATATCGGGATCAGCATCTGACCCGGCAACGATAGAGGTAGTCCATAAACAAGTCTGGCTGGAGAGTATCTGAGGTCCTTTTTGATCGCAGCATGGCAATCAAGAAGGACAATAGGTACGTACTCGCTCCATCGTTGCTGGTCAGGATAAGCATGCAACGCGGCTTTCAATTGACGATGGAAGCGTTCTATCATTCTGTTAGAAGCGGGATAATAGCTAGTAGTATGAATACATTTAATCCCTAAGTTCCTGGAAAGTTCCTGGAAAGTTCCTGGAATAGGTAGGATTAAAACTGTCCACCATTGTCGGTGGTAATAATTGTGGGAACTCCGTAACGCGATATCCAGCCTGATATAAGGGCTCGCGTTACAGATTCAGCCAAAATGTCTTTTAGGGGAATGGTTTCAGGTCACCGTGTAAAGCGGTATATACAGGTCAGGAGATAAATAAATCCCTGATTGACCGGCTATGGTTCAACCAGATCAATGTGAATATGACTGAACCGAGCGTTTGGAGTGCTGAATGTTCCAAACGGTGCAATGATATGCTTGTGCACCTTTGACTTTTGACAGGATACGCAGGAACGTGTCCAGGCAGTTATGTTGCGCCTCATATTCGTCCAGAAAAATCTATCTGAAATCAACTTCACTGTGGCTTTGAGTCCGGTGTGTGCCAAGTTGTGAAGGGTATCAAAGACAACCCTACAATGAGTCAATGGAACAAAAGGGCGAGGTGAATTTGTTGAGGTGTCACAGATGATCTGTGTGTCCGAAGTGGGCACAGGTAAGTATTTGAATTTGCAAGTTGCAAACTAAGGTGACGACAGATCAAGAGTGTCCAGACGTGGCTGGTCTAAGGCCGTCTGTTGTATATCGATATCCAAAGGTGAGGACAGAGAATTTATAGGAAGGCAGGACAAGGCGTCTGCCGCAGCATTCTATTCACCAGAGATATGTCGGATATCGTTAGTAAATTGCAAAACAAAATCCAAGTGGCGAGTTTTGCAAGGAGAATATTTGTCCGGCTTAGCACGCAGTGATCAATGTATATCACGAATTGACGGCCCTCGAGTGAATGCTGAAAGTGTTTCACTGCGAGGTACATTGCAAGTATTTCATGGCCAAACGTGCTGTAACGTTGTTCTGCTGGTTTCATTTGTCTCGAAAAGTATTCAAGAGGTTGTAGTTGACCTTTGTGCTGCTGTTGCAACACTGCACCTACAGCTGTGCCTGATGCATTAACGACCAGTGAAAACTGAGCATTGGACACAGGATGTGCAAGCAAGGATGTCTTCGCTAAAATCTGCTTATTTTTCTTCTTCCTGTTACATAACAGGTTGGAAAGAGGAGACAGGGGATTCGCAGTGTGGGATAAAGCATCTGTAATAGTTTAACAGACCGAGGAAGTACCTTAGTTGGCGAAGTGAAATGGGTGGTTGAAGGTCTTGTAGAGCATTAACATTTTCAGGCAAGAGCGATATGCCTTCAGGGCTGATCGTGTGGCTCAAGAAAACTAGTGACAAGCACCGAAAACGCATTTACCAGGGTTAATCTTCACCTGGTATTGCTGAAACTGTTCGAACAGTAGGCGGACATAGTGACATGTTCCTCAGGTGAAGCACTTGCTGCAAGAATGTCGTCTATGTAATTATAGATGAAGTCAAGATCTCGTACTACTTCGTCCATGAAGCGTTGGAAGGTACTAGCTGCATTTCGCAAACCGAAAGGTATAGTCAGAAATTTAAACTCTCCAAAAGGAGTTGTTACCGCCGTTTTTTGTATGTCGGCCGGATTCAGTGAAAAGTCTAGTTTGGAGAAGGTCTTACAACCGTGCAGAGATGAAGCAATGTCCTGTATGTGTGGGATTGGATAACGATCAGGTACTGTCATGGCATGTAGTTGCCGATAGTCCCCAGTCAGACACCAATCTCTGGAGCTCTTTGGGACCATATGCAAATGGAAAGCCCATGGACTATACGAGGGGCATATAATTCCCAGTTGCAGCATATGGTTAAACTCCGCCTTCGCTGCTTTTAGCTTCTCTGTAGGTAAGTGACGAGGGCGTGAGAACACAGGAGCTCCTGTGGTCTCAATATAATGTTTTGTTGAGTGAGTTGGTTTGCTCACAACAAAATTTAAGTTAGTTAACTCCGAGTAGGAGTGTAGTAGGGTCTGGTATGGGTCATCGGTAGCGGCAATAAAAAATACCGGGCTGATAGATGGGGTGTTTGATTTCAAACCAGAGACGGAAAGTTCTGTATTAGCATCTATCAGTCGATGTCTACGCATGTCCACTAAAAAGTTAAAGTGGTGCAGAAAGTACGAGGTCAGAATGGGATAAGATAAATCTGCTACAGTAAATACTCACGTAAAGTCTCTGTGCAATTCCAAGTTCAAAGAACGAAAAATTTGACCGTACGTGGGAATAGGGGAGTGGTTTACAGCTTGCAGTGAAATGGGCGACACTGGTGGCTTCTCGGTGAGGTGTTTCAGTGACCAAATACTACAGGCGGCTCCCGTGTCAACCAAGCAACGTGCATTGGAGATGAAGTTCGTAAAAAAGAATGCACGATTTTGTAGCTTCAGTGTCGTGCTTAGGTCTCCAGATATTAGTTTCCCTGGTTCATAAATGAACAGGGGTTTTTGCACCGCCGTGCATGAGTGCCAAAACGCCTGTGGTAGTAGCACAGAGGTTGCTTGTTAGAGTGGCGGCGGCGAGAGGAGCGTGGAGATGAAAAGGGGGTCTGGAGTCGGCGCATGTGCAGCTGTGGCTCCGACCTACTCATTTTTCTCACCTCATTGGTGAGGCTTTCTATAGCCGTATCAATTAGTGGCTGTGTAACATCCATTATAGGGGACAAGTAGTCTTCAGCCTGTAACATAGTAGTTACCGTAATTGCATCCATTTATATACTTATGGACAACAGACCAAAATAAAATCTACAGTCAGTAAAGTGGGAAAAATCATCATCATGGAAGCACATTTAAAATAGAAAAAACGAAATAGAAAATATGTATGTTTGAAGAGCCAAAGAAGAATAAATAATATATATATATATATATATATATATATATATATATATATATATATATATATATATATCAGACAGAGAATAGATAAGAAAAGTAAATATTTTTCTGTGTTTGTTTATGTAAGGGAATGAACTTTTTTGTACTTACGTTCTGGCAGAGGCATTAAAAAAATATTGGTATAAGTTTTTTTTTAGAATGTGGGGGAAAAAGAATGTTTTTTTTCTCTTCGTCAATTAAATTGACTTGTTGAAGTCTACTGTTGAATTCTTCTGTTCTTTTGCTAAAGAAAAATGCCGGCTTCTATATTCGCACGTGCCATCTCAAAGTCACAGTGGCGTCTCAAAGTCACAGTGGCGTCTCAAAATCTGGTAGACTAAAATGGCTGAAAATGATTTAAATTTAAAAGTTTTTTCTTTCTTTTTTCATAATGTCATATAACATAGTTTTTTCAAGTCTTCATCTTTCAACAACTCTTTCAGTGAAAGAGAGAAATAAACTTTATAGAAGAAAAAGAGTTTTTTCATTTCACCTTTTTTTACGTGGCACGCGCTTTTCAAAAGAGAAATATACTAAAAAGAGTTTCAATATATATATATATATTTTTCGGTGTTTAAAATAAATGTCTTGTTCGTAATTTTGTTTTCTTTAGCTTTTAAAGAGAAACAAAAAGTATTTTGGAAGTTTCCGAGTTCAAAACTGTTTTTAAATTTTTTTTAAAATTTTAAATAAAAAATGTTTTTTTGTTGTAAACGACAGTCTTTGGTCGTCGTTCGATGCTGTGTTGAGTGAATTTTTTCTTCTTTTGGTCGCCGTTTTTACAAGAGTTACGAACCCTTTCGCTGCTGAAACAACTTTACGAACGCTCTTTTTAAAAAAAATTCAGTTTCGTGCTGTTTTTCAGTCAGGAGTCACCATTGTAAGAATAGAGGATTTGTTATCCCCTATCTTAATTCAACACACGAAATGAATTAACGAAACAAACGAAACCTTCTTTACAACAACAAACGAAAGGGGTTTATTCGTATATTTAAGGTTACCTATACCGTTTGGTATAGGTAGAATGAAACTTGGGACAGTGTCCGAAAGAAGAAGTTCAAATATCTTCAGACGAAGATAGCAGCTGCCGTGAGAGTCCAGTGGACGAGGAGGCAGGAGAGAGGCTGAGGCGATCCTTCCTGGCTGGTGCCAGCCAGGGTACTGTCTGATCATTCTCTGGAATATCCCAAGGGAGCTCAAGTAGTCCCTTAGGGAACTAATGATATCAATGTGCCCTGCGAGCTGATTGGCCAAACCAGCTCACAGAGACACTGATATGCATTACAAAGTACATCTATGATTGCTACAGGAAAACGGCGTGTTTATCATATATATATATATATATATATGGAAATATATGTTTGTGCATTATATATTTAAGAAAATTTACTGGAACTGTTCAATGTAAAAGCTCGATGAATGTTAACATATAACAGTGCACATACAAATAAACAATGTTATTTGAAATTCCAATGACCAAGTTTTTATTTATTTGTTCTTGCCGAATTAAATAATAATTCGATGTATCTCTGACAATTGTTTCGCGCAGGAACAAACAACCAGGAATAAACATTATAATTACCAGGATCTTTCATTTACGCAGCTCATTAAAAGACCATCAGATCAATTCCGAAGAAAAAACCCTTAAGTAAAAAAAAGAAGTAAAAACACCTTTTTTATGCACTTCACAGAAAACAATTCCTTAATGGACCAGAAGATCCATTCATAGACAACCGGCCATACACATACGCTCTGCTCTGATGTAAGAAAAAAAAAACGGTTTCTACCTAAGTTAATATGAAGAAATTCATCCATAAAAAGATTTGAAACCGATTATCGTAAGTAAATACGGTAACTTTCTTCTACATTATAACAATTAGCAAGGACAGCCATGACGTTAGACTTTCACAGTCAGTGGTGACTGAAGGTTTCAAGTTCGAGCCTCAAGATTGAAGAGTTGGTTGCAAAAAGCCATACTGATGAGTCCTGAAAAGACGAAATATGTGTTGGTGGATGTTGAAAAATATATATAATATATATCTTCATAAAGTTAAATATGCATTTAAATAAATTCATATATACAGGATGTACTTATGAACAAATTAACCTTTCATTATGAATTTTGGAACACAGCTGCTGGGTGCAAGGGGTCATAATGTGTGCTATATTTTATTTACTTTAGTTCTATGCAAAGGAGGTGGAAATTCCGATACCTTTGATTTTTGTGAATTTTTAACAATAAGTATTAGACATCAATTAATAAATATTCTAAAATTTCAGTTTGTTTAGAGTATTTTAAAGGACTTTTATGGGCACAACCTTCCATTTGAAAATTTAAATATTTCATATTTGTCTTTAATTTGATCCATATTCATTAGACACCAATTAAGCAAGATTCCATGAATTTTAATTTCTTCTTATGACCCCTTAAACTTAAGCCTTTAATTTTAGACATTTTCCAGAATCAAAATCACATGAATTGATGCTAATAGCTTCAATAAAAAACATACATTATATATATATATATATATATATATATATATATATATATATATATATATATATAATACTAACCGGCCAAGCCAGTTCGTTATTGCTTCGCAAAGAACGCTACTTGAAAAACTTGAAACTAAAATTTTAAATAATAGACATTTAATTCATAAGTTTCTCGTAAACACAAGACTAAAATTTCTGCATTAATTCATATAAATAGATAAACATTAACATTTCTGTAAATTTTATACAAATTTATTCATCTTTTAAATAAGACCGTGAAGAAATAAAAAGAAAGGAATCAATTCGCTTAAGTGATCATGTATGTATGTATGTATGTATGTATGTATGTATGTATGTATGTATGTATGTATGTATGTATGTGATCATGTATTTATGTGTGTGTGTCTGCTTCATTTCAACATTTTTAATTTTTTAATTTTCTATTTTTTTTTACTTACAAGTTAGAAACGGAAGTCCCCTAAATAAAAATCCCGAACAGCACATTCAAACAAATGCAAAATGATTGTCCACGAGATCAAAACAACGGAATTTAAAAACCATTAAAAAGAAAATGTGGCGTCACTAATAAAAGGAAAAGGAGCGAGGAGAGAGAGAGAGAGAGCGATCGAGCAAGCAGTCAGTCATCGTCTCCTTGAACACTTTGTAAATTAATCAATATTTTAAAAGTTTTATTCATTTATCCTTTTTTATTAAATACATTTAATTACCGTTAATATCGTCAAAACTATTGCATATATATATATATATAGAAAAGATAGGACAATAAAATTACAAATTAATAAACCAAACATTTACTATGAACTGTTTAAAAAATAGTTATGCAAATTAGACATTCAAATAGCTGTCTTTAGATCTTTCGTTTGTACTATATATACCGTATTTCAAAATATTATTTTGTGTTATTGATTTAAATAAAAGTAATCTGTTTTGATGGTAATATTGGAGTGACAAATAAAAAAAACCTAAATGTTTTAGATAAATATATGATATTGAAGATCAATAAACTTCTGATTAGGCTACTTTGCTATTTTATTAGAGTAATCAATTAATCATTAGATAACACCCCCAAAAAGTTTTCATTTAAAATTTTGCATCAGTTTTTCGAATTATGTAAACTGTAAATTTTTACATTAAAAAAAAAATGGTTCAAGTTGGATTGAAATTGGAATCCATTGAGGTGAATTATAAACATTTTATGCATCTTCTATCCAGAAAAAAAGGAAGAGGATCCGTCTCCATAAAACAATTAGGTATTCTTGTTCATAAGAAACCCTATGCTAGTTCACCCAAAAAGAAAAATGAGATTCTACTTTTTGGGGGAGAGGGGGGGGGGGCAGTTACGTGTAAACACCCTGAAAAATTTTGTGGTAAATATTAAAAAAATATATAAATTATATAATTTATATATTTTAGATTTTAGAGTTTAACATAAATTTAACATAAAATGATCACCCACTTTCTGACCAGATAATCATTGAACGACATGTAAACATTTTTTGGTTTTAGTTAAATCTTATTTAAAGATTAAAATTCTTTGTGTGTGTGGGGGGGGGGGGCATATTTGTTGCCACCAGGACTTACGGTTAGTGGTAAGGTTAAGGTAGGTCATGTAAGGTTATTGTTTTTTTATCGACAAGTTTTTCAGGCTATTTCTGAGAAATGGTCGATGATTAACATTTGTAGAGGTTTTGATTTCATTGCGTATGCCCTTTGTTATATTCCCTTAAAACGCTACCTGGTTAGAAACTTCTATCTCAGGAAATAGGTGATCATTTTATGTTAAATTTATATGAAAAACTGATCTCCCACTCTAAATTCTAAAATATTTTTTTTTTTAAATGTGATGTTTTTCATGTAATCACCTAAAAAAGTAGAATCTCATTGGGGGGGGGGTGAATTATTGATCGATTTGGTATAATGGTAAGAGTATTCGCTAATGCGTCGGCAGACCAGAATTCAATCCTCGGTCGAGTCATACCTAAGACTTGATACTCCTTTGCTAAACACTCAGCATTATAAGGTGAGGGTCAAGGGTAAGTGGAGTAATCCTGGTAAAAGAGTGGCGCTGTTCCCTACACCTCTGTGCAGTGGCTAATGAAAAGGGAGCCTTCGGGTTGCCCTCAACTATGGTCGACCACCTTACATTTTTTAGCAGAGAGTTTGTCAGTCTATGGTCTGTCACTCTTTTCTTCTTGCAGTTCATATAATCATTCGGACTCTTCAGTCCAAAAAGCAGAGTTTAAATACTAATGACACTTCGTCTTATGCAAATTAACTACTAGCCAGATCAATCTAGCTTTAGAAACTCTAAACAGCCGATCTGCAAAAAGGGGAGATAATTCAATTAACAAAGTCCTCAGGTACAAATTTACTAAACATTCTTAAAAAAAATGAACAGACAAAACTTGACTCTTGTTCGTTTTTAAATGAGGAGGAGCTCCCTATAAACAACGCATATGTATAATATGATTTATGATCTATTCATCCGAAGTTTATATAGACAAAAAAAAGAAGAATCCACAAATATCATGCATGCTGTTCTGTGACATAATATTTAATAATAATAATAATAATACATGGTAATCCTTCGAAAAGATCGAATATAATCGACTTAGCCCTAATCTTACATAAAAACATAGTGAAAAAAAAACAGTCATAAAAATACAGGTAAAAAATAGGACATTAAAAATTTCTACAGGGTGGAGGTTAAAGGTCAGAGATCAAATTTTCATAGGAGATAGAATATATCAACTTTTAAATCATGGATATTTTTTTAACGTTTATTCAGTTCAAACAAGGCATATTGCCATTGATGCATAATGGGGCCAGATTTATAGGGGCCAACCTGGGTGGAGAGTTGGGCAGCAAGGTGTTTGTTCGGATTGCATTTTAATTTCTGCATGTTGGTATGGTCTGGGAAACAGTAAGCAGGAAGGGAATTCCAAAGGCAAGCGGTGTGAGGAATGAATTGTATCAGAGTAAAAAATCTGTCGTCATCTAGAAACCTCTAAAATGAAGAGAGGTAAAATTCTCATATTTAAACTCTTTCTATTATTGTTTCATACTTTGTTTTGTAAGGATCAATTCAAACTAAAATAATTTTATAGCAATCATATGTTATACTATTTGCCTGTTTCGGATTCTTTCTAATATTCACAACATTTTGATTCTCGTTTTCTTCAGGTGTTATTTGTCTGGCGGGTCGAAATTTTGAACTTAAACCTTTATTCATTCCACAGCATAGCAGTATCACTGTCGACTAAGGGAAGAGTCTATTAGGTATGGAATCTGGTCGGTGAGAGTTGGGGGGGGGGGGGCATGCGTTGCATGAACAAATTACACAATGGATGCATAATGCAAGTCTTAAAGACAGGCTTAGATCTGATGATCTCAAAGAAAGAGTAAATCTGGACATTATAGGGAGATATGTAAAGAATATGAGACTTCGTTGGTTTGGCCATGTTGAAAGAATGTATGAGAGTGTTTGGGTTAGTAGATGTATAACAGTGGATGTTTATTTACTCCTCGCGGAGTTAGGCACAAGGCCAGTTTTATCTTACTCCCACAAGTAAGATGTGACCCAAGATCGGGTCGAGCAAGTGGGGTTAAAAGCCAGCGCTCGACAGGTGAGCACTCTGGCCATTTAAAAATTGCCTGGGCAGCCCCGTCGGCATTCCCCGGTAGGGGCGCCTCAGACAGTAAGCAATAAACTTACTCCTCCCCAAAGAGGGGAGGCGAAGCCTGGGAGGGTGGACCTCCTAGAACTGCACAGGACAGGCGTGCAGTATCCATCGGAACAGATACTACACTTTGATCTTAGCCAAAAGGCCGAGAACAATTTTTGCAGGGGATAGCCAAGTGATAAGGATAGATTTGAGAGAAAGAGGGATAAATAAAGACCTTGCAGAGATAGATTAGTTTGGAAGTCAATTTCTAAAAGCCGTCCAAAACATGTCAGCATGTAAAACGTATGTTAAACCGATGATGAGTAGGATTTTCTCATTCCACTTTTCATGCTTTTGGAGATAACATTGCCAAATCCAAGGATTGAACTTGCATCCTCTGTATTCATTTAGAATGACATTTTTCAGCCAAATCAACGAAGCCATGGGTCCAAGGGGAGATAACACAAACTAAAAAGTGTTTATTGATTGAAATTTAATTAATTTCTTTTTCAACATTATATATAAAGTAAGTTTAGAGCAGTATTTGTACCAGTTACAAAAATTCAAACAACGATCATTTGGCATACGATCGTTTCCAAAACAATTTGGGAAATTTGTATTTCGTATTATACTTTTGACGACTCCAAAATGTCCCTTCCTCAGCGCCCTTCACAATATCACATACAGAAGTTATTTAAGAACAAATATAAAATTTTAGTATTGTTTCAAAAACTACATATATCCAGTCAATATGGGATCCAGAACCTCTTGTTATGCAACTATACATTACTCTATCAGTAATATCAATAATGATAATAGTAATTCAAATACATAGGATATAACAAATTAAACATTTAACATACAGAATGAACCAGGATGAAAAATAAAATTAAATAAAAAAAACGATGAAAAGGATAATTAATAAAAGTCTACAATAGAGAATATACAAATATACAAAGAAATAAAATTACAAAAAAAAAATAAATAAATAATTATAAGAAAAAATATACCATAATAAGAAAAGGAATAATGAGAAGAAGAATGAAATATAAATTTCTTTAAATTTACCCCAAAATCGGGGTTTATTATTGAGCGGTCTCATATAAACCACAGAGTAAAAATCCTAAGAATCCTTACTGTGTTTATACAAGAGTGCTCAATAATAAACAGAGCTGTTTATTAATAGGTATAAAGAATTTTTTTATACAAATATTATTTGGTTACACAGTCGGACTTCATCAAGATCAACGTCTTTTTTTTTAGAGTTTAATTTAATTAAATATATATATGAAGTAGATTTACTCATAAAATGAGATGTTTGGATGTCAAATTAACCTCTCAAAGGATTTATGCGGAAGAGATACTTTAAATGATAATTAAAAGAATGGTTTTCAAAGATGTTGAATGTTGTATTCAATTAATTATTTGTAATTTCTTCTGATAAGCATTATGAAAAATATCTGAAAAGGATTCCTTTCTTTGAATTTCAATGCCTTATCATATGTTCAGAAAGAAATCATTTTCATTCAATGAAAACACACATAGAATGTTCAGTTTCGAAAAACTGAAAGATGCCTTTGTGGATCGAAAACTGAATAAGAAGCCATAATAATGATTCGGTCCTCTAAGTGATATTTGCCTCATACATATTTATAAAGTTAGGTATATATATATAATATATATATATATGAGAAAGGAAGAATGAGAGTAATCCGACGTAATGGGAAATGAAAAAGGAAAAAACCAAGAGATATTTTGTTATATATTCATCAACGTTTCGTCTTTATTGTAAGACTGCCTCAGGATGATAATTTTAAGAAAAATGTCATGCAAGTACATCGAAATATTGGGTTGACATGATGGGTTGATAAGTAAAAGTAGTAGCCGTGGCTATTGAGAGCGTTGGACGACTACTGACTTCTCGCAGCCTGGACCCTCGTCCAGCGCTCTCAGTAGCCATCGCTACTTTTCCTTATCAACCCATCATGTCAACCCAATATTTCGATGTACTTGCATGACATTTTGCTTTTTCATTTCCCTATATATATATATATATATATATATATATATATATATATATATATATATATGCACAGGGTAATCTCTTAAGCTAATGAACGAGTCATGGTGAATTTTAGAATATATATTCTAAAAAATACGATAAGTAACATGGGTAAATTATTTTTATAACTGTTAACGTTTAGGGGGTGCATATATATAATTTCCTTTTCCAATTTATTTCTATTTTTATGAACATATATTTATGAATGTTGGAATAGATATTCTCAGCAACACGGTGGGTAACATAGGCACATCATTTGTTTTATAAACTTTACCATTTAGAGGTTGCTCCTATTCAAAACTGCACCCGCTACACAAAACAATATAAAATAAGTTAGATACAATAAATTTTGAGTTATGTCAAATAATACATTTTAAAAAGGACTGGTACGTACACGTGAGCCTCAATAATATGTATGTGTTTGGTAAAATCCTAAACTATTGAGCCTATTATGAATTATGGAATATGTATTCTAGGCAAAGGCGTAAGTAACGTAGACACATCATTTTTTTGTAAACTTTACCATTTATGGGGTGCCACCGAAACTGTACAATAACGCACAAAGAAAAAACAAAATTAAAAACCAATGCCATATTTATTGCTTATACCCGGACAGTATTTTTCTAATATATATATGATAATATTTTTAATTCTTATCCACGTACACACGTGTTTCATCCTTTTCCGGGAATCATCAGTGTGGATGATAACTGTTCTTCCAGTCGAACGATTACAATCCCAAGACCCAAGTTACCTTTTTACTTTCAAGTCTGAACCTCTCTATCGATGTGGCCAACCCAACAGCCATGGGGAAAGACGAGAATTAAAGTCTATTCATGTCTTAACAAGCGGGCATATATAGTAGACTGTGACTACAGTGTTCAACAATCCAACGTGTTCCTCATAAGTAAGTATATCATTTTATTTCTACATAACAAATATAACATGAAATAAATATGCAACTGCAATGCACAAACTAACGAAGGGTAAACCACTAAATCTTTTTGCAACATAAAACATGATGTTTATTAAAACATTTATTAAAGCTCCGTGTGTTCTCCATGGAGCTCAATGCACTTTACTTATCTTTCAGGGACTTAGCGACATACTAGGCATACAGCTCCAACAGCACTTGAGCAATGATAGCTCGGATTTGTTCTTTATGTTCAAGTATTCTACGGGGTTTTGCTGAAAAGACTTTGTCTTTGAGAATGCTCCATAGGAATGTATCGCTTCATTCTGTTCAATGATATGCAGGGACAATTTGGCGATCGTCTCATCAGCAGAAGATGTGACCCTGAATAGGGTTCACACTCAACGTACCTTAACTCGTGAAATTTTCACCCGTGGAGTTATCTCAAACATAATATTTATAAAAACAATTACAAGACTATTCCTAAACTGAAGAAGAGCATCACAGTCAAGATCCGGGTAGTACCAATGGACGATAGTGTCAGAGTTATTGACAATTTTACAGTTCGGTCCAACACTTTTTATTTACGGCTGTATTAGGGGGAACGAGACAAAATTTCCTTCTGAAACTGAACACGTGATCAATTAATAAAAAAGCAATTCAAACTACATAAAATTTAATCATACGAAAATGAGATGGATTCCAATCCATTGAGTCACTGTATATTTTTATTTTATTTTCTGAAACACTTTAATTAGAGGCCGACTTTTTTTACTAATGAGTCACCATCAGTCAAGACCAAAAGCCGCTCGAAGACAAGGGATAAAAAGATTGTTGTATTGTAAGTTGAAATAAGGAAGAATATTATGAGAGGATTGAAACTAATAGAACGAACAAAATTAGATTACTGATGAGCACGGTTTATGACAAGTATTTATTGACATTGGATTTGAAGATGACTATGTTGTAGTCTGCAGGGAAGCAGCCTCATTATAATGTGTTCCACCGATGGGGAACAGTTTCTTTAATCATCTTTTATTTAGAGGTGTGTTGTTGGCCTAATTGATATCATCGCCTGTGCAAGTGTTGAAAGTGTGTTTTTTATCAAATAAACAAAATAACCCAACAAAAACGCTTAATTAGGGGAGGGGGTTAATGTGTTTGTTTCTTTGGTTTTTGGAGCGCAAAACAACCATAATATTGTACTTTTTGCTTCAAAACTTTAATTCACAAGAGAAAATATTTTCTGCGTGACAACTTAGAGGCCTCAAAATCACTTACGATTTTCGAACGATCACGTTATAGTAAACAAGTCGGCCATTTTGATCCATTATTAATAGATACAAATGTAAGGCATCTGTTCAAAATCGTTCGAAAGCAAAACAAAAAAATGAAAATAAAAAGACTCCCAGGAAAGCTAGAAATAAAGTAGTCTTTACATAAGAAAAGACTACTTAAGTCTGAATTATCATAAGCCCAGAAAACACTGGGTACCCTTGCTAGTTTTGTAATATTTTGTGCTCTGAAACATTTCATGGGAATCGAATTCGTAATTGGTAAACCATTTTTAGTTTGCTGTGTCGAAAGAAAACCTGAAAAGCAGACGGACGAAGCTTCAGTATTTTAGATTCATAGAAGATATTCGAAAAACACGGTCAAGTTGCTTTCATCTGGCGTTTGATATGCCCCAGGAATCACAGACGCCCACCTTTTGGAATTGTGTTATAATATCCCATAAAAAGGGTAAGAGAGCCTCAAGAATGAATCTACTGAAGGAACACAGCTGAGTGTTGCACCTGCGTCCCGAGTTCAAGTCTCAGCGGAGGCATATGTACTGGTGTCGATCTATTGAAATCTAGAGGCTTGCGGAGGGAAGGAACATTGATCGTGGAAAGAGTTGGGGGCGGGGGGATGACTGAAAAAAGAAACTGGGATGAAAGAGATGCGGCATTTGATTGGGAGAAGGAAGAATGTGGAAGGAGAAAAACGGCGAATAAATGTCAGGAAAAAATTAGAAGAAACAATTGGATAAACAAGAACAACTTAGAAGAAATGACTGAGAAAAGAATATATTAGAATAAGAAATTAATAAAGAGAATAGAGGAGAGAGAGAAAGAGAGAGAGAAAGGGGATAGCTAGAGAGAAAGAGAGAGAGAGAGGAGAGAGAGATAAAGGAGAGCTAGAGAGAGAGAGAGATAAAGGAGAGCTAGAGAGAGAGAGCTAGAGAGAGAGAGAGAAAGGAGAGCTAGAGAGAGAGAGAGAGAGATAGAGAGAATAGAGAGCTACAGAAAAAGAGAGGAGAGCTAGAAAGAGAAAGGAGAACTAGAGAAAGAGGCATAGAGAGAGAAAGAGGCATATATATATAGAGAGAAAGAGAGCTAGAGATAGCGAGAGAAAGAGAGCTAGAGATAGCGAGAGAAAGAGAGCTAGAGATAGCGAGAGAAAGAGAGCTAGAGATAGCGAGAGAAAGAGAGCTAGAGATAGCGAGAGAAAGAGAGCTAGAGATAGCGAGAGAAAGAGAGCTAGAGATAGCGAGAGAAAGAGAGCTAGAGATAGCGAGAGAAAGAGAGCTAGAGATAGCGAGAGCGAGAGAAAGAAGAGAGAGAGAGAAAGAAAGAAGAGAGAGAGAGAGAAAGAAAGAAGAGAGAGAGAGAGAGAAAGAAAGAAGAGAGAGAGAGAGAGAAAGAAAGAAGAGAGAGAGAGAGAAAGAAAGAAGAGAGAGAAAGAGAAAGAAAGAAGAGACAGAGAGAGAGAAAGAAAGAAGAGACAGAGAGAGAAAGAAAGAAGAGACAGAGAGAGAAAGAAAGAAGAGAGAGAAAGAAAGAAAAGAGAGAGAGAGATAAAGAAAGAAGAGAGAGAGAGAGAGTGATAGATAAAGAAAGAAGAGACAGAGAGAGAGAGAGAAAGAAGAGAGAGAGAATAGCTAGGGAGTTAGATAGAGAGAAAGAGAGAGAGCGAGAGAAAGAAGAGACAGAGAGAGAGAAATAAGAGAGCGATAGATAAAGAGAAATAAAACGAGGAAGAGAGAGAGAAAAGAAGAGAGAGAGAGAGAGACAGGGAGAGAGAGAGAGAGAGAGGGAGGAAGAAAGATGAGGAAGAAAAAAAGAGAGGAAGATGAAAAGACAAGAGAAGGGAACCGAAGCAGGAGAAGCGAAAAGGTTATGCGGTCGAAGAGAGAAAATGAAGAAATGATAGAAGAGAGACGAAGAAGCAAGAAGGGAGAATCAATAAGTGAGATGAAATTTAAGGGATGAGAAAGGAGAAGGAATCAGCGAGATGAAGAAAAAAAAAGGAGTGAAATATTTATTTACGGCCTCGAACGCGTAATACATTTTTTTTTTGCCTGCAACGACGACGGCGTTTGCTTGGCAAAATGCCGGCTACAGGAAGTGCAGCTGATGTTGGCGTGCTGAAAATAAAATGCACATTGTGAAAAAGGAGCTCGTTTTTGCTTGACTATTCGTCCCCAAAACAACAGTTCTATAGAACTGATAACATAAAAGAGAGGGGGGATGAAGGGATGGGGAGGCGACGATTAGGGTTGAGAGGGGAGATGCTGTTAAGACAATGAGAACTCTAAACGGGGGTGGGGATTGTCGAAGGGATGGAAGTGTGAGGGGGAGTTGGGTGATCTGAAGAATAATTGAAAGAATCACAGAACAAATATACAAGAAGAGAATTCGTTTTGTTATCTTGTTAAGTGTGGAAGGGAGTATTGGGAGGATGAGGAAGAAAGAGAGAGGGGGGACAGAGAAGGAGAAAGAGGGTGGAAAGTTGAGAAGAGAGAGAGAGGGTGAAGGAGAGGGAGGGACAGGTGAACATTTAGGAAAGCGGTGGAGAGAAAAAATGAACTTGAATGGAATTGGAAAAGCAAGAAGAATATGAAGGAATAAAAAAACAAGAGAGGACTAACTAAATAGCAATTATAAGGTAGTGGGGGGAGGAGAGAAAAGTACAGTATGAGGGGCAATATATATATATATATATATATATATATATATATATATATATATATATAACTTCTTTGTGATACAGCAGGAAAAATCCCAGCAGAGTGCTCGATTAATTGAGCGTAATATTTATTTATTTTGGTACAAAATCCTAACTGTCACATTTCACCCTCCCTTTTTTTCAAACCTTATTAAACCTTCCTTACACTAAATGTAAACAAACATATATAACACTCTAAGCAAATACCGCGTCCAAACAAGAGTGACATGTGACTTCACATTTCCGAAACAGATGACAACAGAAGCTGAAGAGAGTGGATGGCTAAGTCCTTCTGTGCTTGAAACCGACGGTACGAATATTGTACTAATTTTTCTGTACCAATATATATATATATATATATATATATATATATATATATATATATATATATATATATAGTGTTCATACTTTTTGTGAAGCATCCGAACGAAATTTAGTAATATTGGTGAGATAAATATATACCATGAAAGCATTTTAAGGATGCAATATTAATTTTATTTTAAAAGAAAAGAAAATCGAAACCGATTTTAAAATTTTTTTTATAAACTTTCATTTTTAGTTTATAGTATACAAATAATTTCGCCAAGTAAAATTGGCCTCATCAGTGTGTTTATAGATCCGATATGAGAGAGAGATGGTGCAGGCGAGATTATTAACTAATTAACCAATTATGAATTTTGAGAAGAGCTGCTAAACGTCAGGGGTCGGTATGTGGGCTATATATAGTTCAAAATAGTTTTCTGAAAAGAGGGTGGAAGCTCTTCGTGAAAATTCTTATACCTCCTATTTTTTGTGAAATTATAACTATAGACATCAATTCCCTAAATTTAAATTTCTTTCTGGTATTTTAAAGGGGTGTTAAGGGTCATAATATGGGCACAGCCCCCATTTGAAAATCGAATATTTCAGATTTGCATTGAATTTGATCTTTAGTCATTAGATACCAATTAATCAAGATTCAGTGAATTTCAATTTCTTTCTAAGACCACTTAACCATAAGCCTTTATAGTTTAGACATTTTCTAGAATCAAAATCATGTAATGATTTTGATCAAGGCGATCCATAATACGTAATAGTCTTATGGATCGCCTTGATTTTGACAAACATTAAAAAAAAATTAAAAAAAAAAGATTTTAGACACGAGGTTTAATATTATTATATATTGATTTAAATCTTCGTAAGGGGACATAAAAGTGGTGCAAAACTGTTCTGTCCGGGAAATGAATTGTACTCGCTCTCGGACGGCCATTTTTCTAATAGGTATATCTATCTCTATATTTCGTTATATAACTGGTGTGATAGAGATATTAAAAACCAACAATGGCAGATAAATCGAGAGGCCGAGTGAGAGAAACCGTGTAAACGTCACATTGAAGGCATTTTTATGTAAGGCAGGAGGAATGGGAGTCTGCTGGTACCCCAACCCCCCATTGTTACTTTTGCTATTTAGCCCGATTCTGTCGTAGAACATTGTCAATGAACAAACGGATACAGCGAGGAGGCGGATGAGAGTATTCCTACTCTTTTTTGAAAAATAGAGACAATGCCATTGAAAGCCATTTTCTTTTCTTTCATACAAAGAGTCGAGTCCCAACAAAAAGAAAGGAAGAGTTCTTGCTTTTTATCATTTATTGTGTAGCAAGTGCGCATGCGCGCGTGTCGCATTCGAAAATGTTCCTCCTTGGGTTTCATTAATCAAAGAATCTCCATTACAAGTAGATATTTATAACACTTTTGGGGGAGATGCAACTCTTCCCCTCGAAATACCCCCCCCCCCCAAAAAAAACAAACAACAACAACAGAGATTAAAGAACAAGCGATTTGCTTGAGAGATTGAAGTAGCAGTGATTAGACGAATTTCTCTCATTCTTTTTATAAATACTGACAGTGGGAGAAGGAGAAGGGGGCTCGGCTCTTTTTATTCCCTCAACGTTAAAAGAAGTCATTCCACCTGTTATGGTTTTAATGCACATGAATTCCGGTTTTAGAATTTATTTGAGACCCAAATTATAAAAAGCTGCGCAGAGAAATAGAAAAATTGAATAATTATACATATATATATATATATATACATATATATATATATATATATATATGTAATTCAATTTTTCAAAATGGCGTATTAGTGGTCCCCCTCTCCACGTGTGAGTTTGCTCTTTTCTTTGATTTCACCCAAAAATGAACCACTGTATAGTGTAGGGTTTTTCAAGACACTTTAATCTAATAACTTTTTACTTTTTGTGAATTTTTCTGATGATTTTGTAATGTTGCAGAGACGATATTAACATAAAAATGTTGTTTGGCACAAGACAAATGAAACGGACCGTAAAAATATATATCACAGAAATGTTATGCTTTTTGGAAATGTGAAAAAATAAAAATAAAAACATGGTTATTGGAATATAATATGAACCTGACTTATATTTGCTCTGTTGTCACTAATTGACAATCATCGAGCTGAATCTTTTAAGGGGACTGCAAAGTAAAAGGGCACTGATAGTATATGCTAATACATATATTGTCATTAATAATTATATATATACATATAGCCCCTTTAATTACTTTTTATATAACAGGGGCGCTTCGAAAATTATATTTTCCTTTGTTTAATCACTGCTACTTCATGGGCCCGAATCACTTCTGATCTACAATGGCTTCGGCGCGATGATCGTGCCATAGTCCGGTGAATGTGCAACTGCAGACTGGAGAAAAGGATCCCTTTCAACCGTAATTCATCAGAGACTTGGTGTTGGTGGGATTATGGATACCTTACGATCTTAGCATCTCAGGTAGTTTGGCCACGTACAGCGTGCCACCTCTTGCATCAACTCCATATCCCAGACACTAGGGCGCATGGTAGACTAAAGAAGACCTGGCTTGGATGAGTTAGAGGTGATTTGAGTGCATGCAACACGAGTTATATGAAGCGTGTGGAGAGCAGGTGTGAGATGCTGCCTGGTGATGGCTATTCCAGAGTTCGGGACACTCGCAGCAGCTTAAATACCCAGAACATGATGATGATCATCATCATGATCATCATGATGGTAATGATCATGATGATTATGTGATGATGATGATGGTCATGGTGATAATGATGATGATGATAATGATGATGATGATAATGATAATGATGATGATGGAAGCCAAATAAACCATAGTCTGAGTATTATACTTTTGATTCAAGTAAAACAATTGCAATCAAATAAAATAATTTCTGAAAGTTTCATAAAACTTGAGGTTAAGTATATCAATACAAATGTTATTGTACTTTATTCTGGGGGTCCGTTACCCACTTTTGTATATAGTTTTTATGGCAGGTGACGGTGGCTACGTGGTTAACGACACGGCCAGTCAACATGGGTGTGCCAAGTTCAAATCTAGTTCGTTCCACAGAAGCACTTTCATTTAGGATTTTGGCAACATTCACGTGGTCCCTTCCGTAAGTACCTGACGTCTTTCTAGAAAGAATTCTAACTAGAAAAATATCGGGGAAACCAATGCCAACAATAAAATCATCTGATTCATATGAAATGAATGAATTTAGTTTTGATGTCTCTTTGGTAATATCTTATTTTAATCAATAACCTCATTACATTTTTTAATAACCACAAGATTTGTGGTTATTACAAATTGTAATGAGGTTATTGATTACGAGGTGTTACTCTATATATGCATATGTATGCGCAGATTGTTCGTACATACTCATATATAGAGTGACACCCTCCAATAAATAAAAAAAGTAAATAAATACATGACACCCATGGAATCGTTCGTTAATTAAATTCACAATCCTTTCTACAATCCAACCATATTTGATACAAATACACTTCAGTTTAAGCCCGACTTGTCCACCAAGTTTCAGTTACGAATGTCCAACATTCTTTGTTTTATTACCATTCAACGATATGCATAAACGCATCAGTAGAGAGTATGATTCTGAATGTGTCCCTCCCCGGAACTGCCCCCCCGAACTGCCCCCCCCTCCCCGATTTTTATCTGTGAGGTTATCTCAACGATAATGTCTATCAAAACAATCCCCAGACGATTCCTGACCTGAAGAAAATGGCTCTCGCAGACAAAATCAGGGCAGTGCCAAAAGAGGACCCTGTAACACTTTTGTCTGTCGTATCCGGGATTGCTTATAACGGTGATAAAAGACTGTTGGCCATTCATGACTAAAACTTGGTGGGCAAGTCAGACATATACTGAAGTTTATTTGTACCAAATATGGTTGGATTGCAGAAAGGATTGTGAATTGTATTAATGATTCCATGGTTGCCATTTCTTTGAGTCACTGTGTATAAACATTATATGGATCCTGATAGCGAACCCTAAGGAACGCCGAAGAGCATCTTGTGCGATTCAGAGTAATTGTTATCAACTTTTACTTTTGTTCTTCTCTCTCGCAATATCTATTATATCATTTGAAATTCACGATTATTTTCGTTTTCATCAATAAATTACTCGACCCGTGACTCGTTGGGCCAACGTTGGTACATTGTACTCGAATTAAAAGGAAAAGCAAAAAAGTTAGACAGGTTGAACATCATCCATGTTTAACTGTAACAGAATCACTATACACTTTTCAACATGTAACATTTTCACAAAGGATTTCAGAATACATTGTGATGTCATAATAGATCAGTTCTCTCTTCCCTCTTTTCTCTCTCTTCTATTTACAGCATTCAATTCCTCTCACCACCTCTCTTATCATTCTCCCTTTATTTACATTATTTGCCCTTCCTCCCACCATCTAAACCATCCATGTATACATGACGTGTGCACCGAGACAAGAGGATAACAAAAAACATTCCCAGTTTTAGTAATATACACACAAAAGTGACCCGCTGAGTCACCTATTGGGCTCGGATTAGATTGTTTGAATCAGGAAAAATGAGTTTACAAAGCCAGATATAATACCAAAAAGACCAAATTAGTCCATTTCTGCTCGCTATATATACTCCACCCCTCTCTACAGCTACGAATTAAATAATATTACTACTATCGGTGATATCCCTTTTTATTTATAATGACTATTCCAATCTTTTTATTTTTTCCTTTTTTTATTATCTTCGACTGCCGACAAAGAGAATAGTCTATGAGGCATGTGTACTCAGTGTAATGATATATGGAATTGACACCTGCCCATGGAGAGAAATGATATGAGAATGATACGATGGATGTGTAATGTGAGTTTCAAAGACAGACTTAGTTCTGATGACCTCAGAGGAAGATTAAATCTGGACAGTAAAGGGAGATGTGTAGAGAACAGGAGACTTTGATGGTTTTGTCACATTAACAAATTGATGAAAGTCTTTATGTTAGTAGATGTAAAACAGTTGAGGTAGTACGGTCAATTGGTAGGGGAAGGCCATGGTAAGATGGGAGGTAGTGATAAAAATGGCCTTGGGGGAAAGAGGGATAGACAAAGACCTGGTAAGATATAAATTACTTTGGAAATCAATTTCTTAAAGCTGCCCAACGCATGCCAGCATCTAAAACGGACGTTAAACCGAATATGATCAGAGAGAAAGAGATAAAAGAGAGACAGAAAGACAGTTAGAACGAGAGAGAGAGAGAGATAAAAGAGAGAGAGAAAGAGAGTTAAAAAGAGAGAGAAAGAGTTAAAAAGAGAGTTAAAGAGAACGAAAGAGTTAGAAAAAGAGAGAGTTAGAAAGATATATATATATATATATATAGAGAGAGAGAGAGAGAGAGTGGTAGAAAAGGATAGAGAGAGAGGGATAAAAAAGAGAGAGAGGTAGAAAGAGCGAGACAAATAGAAAAATACGAGACAAGGGGGAGAGAGAGAGACAAGGGGAAAGAGAGACAAGGGGGAGAGAGAGACAAGGGGGAGAGAGAGACAAGTGGAGAAAGAGAGAGACAAGGGGGAGAGAGAGACAAGGAGAGAGTGAAAGGAGAGAGTGAGAGAGTAGGAGAGTGAGAGAGAAGGAGAGAGAGAGAAGGAGAGAGAGAGAGAGAGAGAAGGAGAGAGAGAGAAGGAGAGAGAGAGACGAAAAGGATAATAGAGAGACGAGAAGGATAATAGAGAGTGATAGTCAACATATAGAATCCGAGCAGTAGTAAAAAACGCACGGTGAGAGAGGGTGAGAGTAATAGACAGAAACTAAGTAAGAGATGGGTGATCACTTACTTAGTTAATTGCAAATTGCGGCTAATTAAAACACTTAAAACTGAGAAATATATTAGCATGAATTAGGATTTTATAAACTGGCAAGATTTTCTTCCTCATCCCCTGCTGGTAAAAATGTGATTGATGAGGGCAAATATGTGTACGTTTGCTCATGGATCACTTTATTAGTTTTTAATGCTTAGCCTCGAACCCCTTTTCTCTTTCTGGTGGTTACTCTGCTGTTCTCCATGAATAATTCGAAAAGGGGACGATCTGATGCTGCTTGGAAAGAGTCAGCAAGAACAGGAGGAAGGGAAAACAAAGCAATTTACAATCTTAAAGCCAAGGTGATAAAAGAAAATAGCGATTGGTGATTCAGTTGTGGAAGGGCGATCAGCGTGTGTAAGTGGGAGGGTCTATTTGGTCGTGCGGAGGGAGGAGATAAGCGTGTATGTCGGAGGGACTAAGGCAAGGGGTTTCTGGTCAAATTTCTCGCCCGTCATCTATCTTTGACATTCCAAACACATCTTGAAATGAGTCACTTACGGACAGAATGAGATATAATGATATTTTATCGGATAGGAGGGTGTCTAAAACGAAAAAGAACACCAAGACCCTAACATGACATGTAATGCCGTGTGAGTGGGTACATGGGAAAGAGGAATGATGTTGTGCAAACATTTCTTTACTGAGTCATTTATATAAAGATAAACAAAAGTGACTGGTATATCACGCTATAGGCGATCAGCAATTTATTTCTTCTATTACCGTTTTAATATACTTGAAGACCAGAAACTTGTTCCATATATTTAGCTACACCGAGAAGATTTTTGTTCCAGAACAAATGCAGGTGAAGCGTCTTTTATAGCCTTGGTAGGTTATCACCTAGACATAGTGTCTCCATAATAATACTGGCCCCCATCACCTCACTAGGTTGGCGACAAAGATGGCGTTCGGCCTATAAAACTTTTGCCTCAATTAAATGTCTTGTAAAGTAAATTTGTCGAACTTCAGGGTGAGCAGTTTGAATGTTGGAAGGTCAGGAGAGATCGTTTGTCTAACATATGTCAACATGTAAAACGGATGTTAAACTGAATATGTAGTTAAAGAAAAAAGGGTTTGTACGCATAGATAAGTGCAAGAAGTTAAATCGGAGTGACAGCTTTTAAAGAAAGGGAACAACAACCGTGTATATTAATTGAACTATTTTACTTGTATCATCAGTTCATTTCCTCTGTTACCATTTTAACATACTCGGAGTCCAGAAACCTGTTCCCTATATATGTGGGGATTTTTGTCCCCGAACAAGGGCAGGCAAAGCACTCATTAGTCTTGGTAGGCAATCACCTAGAGATGGTCTCCCCATAAAAAAAATACTGACCCCAACATTACTACCGGTCAAAATTAGTCTATTATTACTATTAGTACACACACTCCGTAAAAAATGAGAAAGAATATTATGCTTCGTCAGTGTTCGCACGAATATTCATATATAATTATATAACTAAGTCAGTAATTTAATTTTTCATATATTTTCATATATCATTTCTGATTACTCAGAAAAAAAAAACGCATCGTTGACTTTTTATTTAGAACGGATGATTTCTTTTCGAACTCATTTCAGGTGGTGGAGGTTGTTTGACTTGCTATTTACTTTCTAGCTTTCCTTCACCACTTTTTTTAAAAACATAGTTCACCCCAAACAAGGCAGGCCGCCACTGTAGACGTAAGGGGCTACTGAGAAAAAGAAAAGGAGAGAAGGTAGGGGGGGGGGTCAACCTAAATTGGGATCTGCGCAGCGAGATGTCTGTTTACATTAGTTTTAAATTTCTGCATGTCTGTACTGCCGGGGAAATTACATTTGTTTCGTCCGAGGGCTAGAAAAAAGCATATGTTTTACTCGCAAACAAGTGCGTTACGGGATGGATTTATATTTATTAATATATATATACAAATAAATGTACATTGGTCTTTATTATAGGCTGGATGATTATATTATTGATTATAGTTCACAGGAAGTTGAGAAAGCCAGGAGCATGTACAGACCAGTTCACAAATGAGCAATCATTTTCTAGGACTTAAATTATCCAATTCTTTAAAATAAACAAATGCAAATTCGGTTTGGAACGGAAGGAATTATTGTCTGGCGACACCTGAAAGTCTGGGAAAAATGAAGAAATATGTCTGCTTCCGATGACGATATTGCCAATAAATAATGGAGTTTTACAAAATAAGATGTCTTTCTTTAAAGATTAGTGTCTACTGGTGTTGAATGGAGGCTTTCTGTGCAAGACGAAATAATCACTCGAACACATTAGGAAACTATTTTGATCTATATAATACTACGCTAAGGCATTTCGTGTTCGTACGTACGTTATCACCTTTCACACACATTAAAAAATAAGATCGCTCGATCAGCAAAGAATGTTGATTGGTGATTAATTGATGTCGCCAAGGTAAGAATTCCGACTTTACTCATTTTTAAACGGATTGTTTCAAAATAAAATTATATCGTCCCATCAATAAAAACAGAAAAATTTTGAATACATACATTTAAAAATTTCAGTGATTTAAAGAATGCTTAGGTGAAAATTGTTTTTATGAGAAATAGACAGAGAATATTCATTGTTTAAAAAATAATTAAATTGCTACAATTTTAAATAAATAAAGATATGTCTCCATATTCAAATAAAAGATATATGTTTCAATCTAATCATGGCTCTTTCGTTACGCTGCAGTCTCTCGAGCACTCTCAAAATACTGCAGCGTAACGAAAGAGCCATGATTAGATGGATCTGTCATGCCAGGCCGGAAGACGGCACGCTTTTCAAGACTCTTCTCTCTAGGCTTGGCATACGGGGAATAACTGATGTCCTTAGGCTGGGCAGTATGAGATGGCTTCGCCATGTCGAGCGAACATCCAGCTGGATCTCCCGGGTCAGAAACATGTCCATCGCATCAAGTCGGCAGACTGGAAGAACGAGGCTTTCTTGGAATGAGCTGTATAAACGTGACCATGCAACCCTGGGGATTACACACTTAGATCCTCGCGACCACTCAGCCTGGAGTGGAAAACGTCGATCAAGACTGACAAGCAGGCCCCACCCTCTTATAGAGGACTAATCAAATGCCTGTTCAAAAATAAATCGGAAGAAGATATTCATTATATTTATTTTAAGAATATTTAGCTGACAATGGCAATTATTAACACAAAAAAGTCGTTTTTTCTTTATAGTATTAACCCTGTCAGTTCTTTTGAAGAAATAAATTATCTATTATGAACAGTAAATTATAGAGATTGATGTAAAAACACCGTGGAATTTACATAGGGAACCGCATGTGTTTGTATGTATATATATGTATATATATATATATATATATATATATATATATATTACTAATGAATTACCACTTATCAAGGCCAAAAGTCACTTGAGGATAATGGTTAATGAGATTGTCAGTTGGATGATGGAGGAAATGACCAAAATTTGATGACTAAAGAAGACGGCTCAACATGTAATTTTTGACATTGGCCTTAAAGACGTCCTGCGGTAACAAGTTCGACATATGGGAAGTGGGAAGTTCTTGGAAAGAAACTCCGTTCATGGAAATAGCGTTTGGTTTTATATACAGAGAGAAAGGAGAATTATTTGCTGTGGTGGTAGATAGAGTTCCTGCTGTGAGAATCCAAACATCCTGTTTGCAGAGCCATCTTGAACTTTGTAGTCAGTGCTCAACTGTCTGATCAGTTGAGCTACAAATAAACAACTGGAAATAACACTAGAAAGCCGGTTTAAAAACATCCTGGAATATTCCATTATGCTTAGATGGGTAAGTTCATTCTCTGAGTTCTGATTGGCTTCTAGCTCATGAGTGGATAATCTGTTGGAACGAAATCATTTCTTGAATCAAGCAATATTTATATATCTAATATTGGTACCCTTTATGCGTGTAATAGTCAATTTGACTTGACAACATCTACTTTTCGTTAATATCACCATACACACGTCTATTTTATAATTACCCTTAACAAATAATTCCTTAAACCAACAAAGTTTCATTTAAAAACAAGATTTTTCTCAGTCTGGAAAAAAATTAGACATATTAAAATCACTCATATCGGAGGTAAACATTGTGTGTGTGTGTGGATGCTATGTTATCAAACCCGTTTTGTGTAATTTTGCTTGTGTGCATATGTTGAAAGGAATTTAGTGTCTATCAACATTTATAGGCTGTTATCTAAGTGTATGTTCTGTTTTGGTTGAAATGTTTGGTTATTTGAGAGTAGAGTGTTTTTTTCTGATAAGTTTGTAGCTATTAACTCAGCGAGAAAAGATCCTTCTCGACTGAGACAATTTTTAGTTTTGCCCCAATTCAGAATGTACCTTTTTGGGGAGCTAGACCCCCCCATTATCAAAACCGACCTTGTATCTAACTTAGCTGTCTTGTTGTGAAAAATTACATTTCTGTTGTAGGAAAAAACTTTCCGCAACATAAAAATTGGAAAAGAAAACCAAGGAAAACGGAATAGAATATAAGGAAAATAATTTGCAAAAGTTCAGTATAGTTAACAGTAACGAATTAGGAAAAAAGCAAAATATAAAACAAATAATTTTTACTAAACGATAGACAATTAAATTATTTAGCGACCTGCACAGTTTTAAACTTTTGAAACTAAGTTTTTTATTAAAAAAATTGTTTTGTTACTTTTACTTAGCCGATTTCATCAATCGAAAATGACTGTCGATTCTTTTTTAGGTGGTCGCTAATTTCAGGCTTTACAGATAAAACTAAAACTTACCCTAATCCGACTGGAAACCACCACCGTGCCTAGGGTAAGTGGTACCGTAAGCCTATTTAAAAAAAACTATCTTTTAAGCTTGAAATTAGCGACAACCTGAAAAACAAAACAAACAAAAAATGAATATAAGAAGTTGTTGCACATCTTTGATAAGGCCGTTTTACGGCGAAAGTCTCAGATATATATTTATGAAAAAAAAAAAAAAAGATTCTATCCATTTAATAAATATATTAAAAACGTTTTTTTTTTTTAAAGATGTGCAACAACTTCTTATATCTAAATTAGCGGCAACCAACGCTTACACATCGTATTTCACTCTCTCGTCGGACGCCAACAAGACCACACGTATCTACAACTTCTTGCAATTAACATCAGCAGGATGGAAAAAAACTTATTTGATAAGGCCGTATTACGGTGAAAGTTTTTTTTGTCCACAATGTGGTGTAAGTTTTTCTCAAGACTTTTCAATTTGAGAACTTTTCTTCTTCGTGAATTTTTCTGATGATTTTGAGGTGCAGCCAAATGTCATATATATAGATAAATATATATGTAATATTTATAAATAAATATTAAATTATTAATACCTACAGACGCTAGCGTTTCAAGCTTATTGCTCTCATCAATGCAGGAAAGTAATAATTTCAGACGGTCGGGAGGCGCGAACCAGGTTCACAGAGTCTAGAATCTGCAAGCAGTCGCCATATCCACTCGACCAACTGAAACTGTCACGTAGTTAAGAGAAATTAAGATCTATATGTACATAGAAGAAGCGGGCACAGATAGAAGACTAGTCGAGAGTGTTCGACGAACGTATTCGGAACTTGGCATTAGAGCTTTTTAACAGTCTATTTTTAACATCCCCGAGAGTGCTCAACTTTAATTTCTTAAAAGGGCTTAGTATAATGTTTATAAATAAATATTAAATCATTAATACCTACAGACGCTAGCGTTTCAAGACTCGTCTCTGCGCAATCGGCTCGACGCGCGCATTCGCTTGAATTAAGAAAAAAAACAACAAAAAAAAACAATTAAAGTCAATTTAGATATCGAGGAAGCCTGAGCCGATAATTTAAGGGCTGTGAATTATCCACGGGTCTGAAAAATCGCAATTAAAACTTTCTCACTCAATGGCATAACTTAATTTATTTAATTAAGTATTAAAGTGGTTAAGTTTATACGTTTGTTTTTATCAATTCAAGCGAATGCGCAGAAACGCGTTTAAGCATTTTCATTTTGACACCGAAAGGTAAACTTCGTCTCTACACATACACTAGATATCAGCCTATCCATTTTAATGGACACCAAATTCCCTACGACACAAAACGGATGTTATAACTAAACACGCGCGTGCGCACACACGACTTCCGATATGAGTGTTTTTACTATGTATACGTTTTTTTACAGATTAACAATGCGGATCTCGTTTTAGCATGAGTTTTTGTTGACTGAAGGGATCATTTGTTCTTTACGGTAATAACAAGAAGATAGCACCAACATAGAGGAAATAACAGTGGTAATAACAAGATAGAGGCACGCACGTTAATATTAACGAACAGTAGAGGTTATCTTTGCTATTCGGGCGGACGATTTCACGGGCAGCAGACAAAGTTGAAAATGTCAAGTTTTCAAGAACGTTTCATATTCAGTCAAATTTTATCACTAAATGCATTTATCGATAAAGGTCGGAGAAACGTTCGAAATTTTAAAATTAAACAAAATTATAGCACCTGAACTTGACATGCTTTGACGTTTTCCACATTTTTTATTTGTCAGACACAAAGAAAGTGATCGTGTTCAGCAGATACACATACTTTAAATTACAACAAAAGTCCAGATTCAGCAAAGTTTACTGCTTTGATCGAAATATTTATGCAAATGTGTAGTCAAAATATTTTTGTATAAATAATGTTTTATATTTACTAAACGGCTCCGTGACAAAGTAGCCGGAACCGACGGTGATCGGGTGCCCTGGTTACGCGCTAGTATGCATCTTAGTGATGATGCTAGACCCTACGTAGAAACGAGGTGGTGATATAAAACTAGTACCTATATTGGACGTGAATCGGCCGTCCAAACAGGGCCAGAGCAGGCGTCAAAATGTCTACGAAAAGTCATGTAATTATCAAAAGGAATCATGGCTGCAACAGTTATAAACCAGATGTACCAAGGAGATAACGAAAATCCCATTTTATTTCAATTCTACTTAGGGATCGCTGACTGGACGAGATAGTCATCTAAGTTTGTCGGTATTAATTAGGGCAAACGACCCATGACCACACGGCGAGAAAATAACGAGTAATTGTTTTTATCATCATACAAAATAACAGAGAGAAATCTCATTTATCTGTGTCATTGAAAAGGGGGCGCGCCACCCCAAGCCCCCGAGAGAGGAAGAAAACGCAGAGAGGAATATATTGGAGAAAGGGGATGTAGCGATGGGGATTTTCAGTAAGAGAAAGTCAGTTAGTCAGAACCAGAACAGAGAACGAACTGGACGTGAGTCGCGAATCGGGCACTTGTGTCGGTTCGACGGCGAACAGAGAGCCGGAAAAACTCCCATCGTTTTCTTTAGATAAGTTAGTTCAACTTGTGACTAAATACGATCGTAAATGGATTCGCACACACGCATAGGGAGACAACGAAATAGCTTAGCGCCAAAGACATTTACCATACCATAGACATTAATTCAATGTAACATCAATTCTTTTCTTTTATTGTTATTAATAATTACTATTTTATACAAAAAGACCCGATCGAGTTGTTGACGATTATTTCTTGCGCTTTGTTCTGCTTGAATAATCTTTGCTTTCACAGAGTCAGACGATTGTTATCACTCAGTAATCGTTCGCTGATATAAACAGTTTCAACGTGGACGAGAAGTGATATCGACGAAGTCATCATCACAATCGTCGTCATCCCGGCCTAGAGGAATTTCGACCGACATATTTTTTATTGCCACTACGACGATCGGCTGAAGAGTGTTCACGGTCTGGCAAGATCTCTGTGTAGAGAACCAGAGGCGTGAGCAGCGAGACAGAGACACGAGTGGGGTACATGTTTATAAGTGGTTCCGTGACGCAGGATCGAGTGGGGTACCTGTTATACTCCATTTATTATCTGAACAATTTTATACAAACACAGCAAGTGTTCACGGGATTTTACTCTACTGTCGTGATGGCTGCTCTTTCTAGGTAGCGATTTCTGAATCTCTCAATGAAGATGAATTCGATGCGAGCTGTTTCTTTTTTGGATTCTTGTTTGTTGCATCGCTATGTATTTTTTCTGATTAAGGACTTTCTGGTTTTCTGATGAGTCCATGGAAAAAAATATCCGGGATTGACAAAACTATCGGTTGTTTTTCTGTTGAACTAAACAGATCAGTAATTGCACCAAGATTTTGTTCTTTTGAAAAAAAATGTTTGGTAAGATGAATAAAATTTTGGTCTTTGGAATGTAGCCAAATGTTTATATATAAATATATATATATATATATTATGAATATTTATAATTATTTATCGCGCCCCCAAATCGAGGCTGGGCACTGTAGTTAATAGTCTTAATACAACCGTCAAAATCATATCTTTAATGCATGTTCCTTCATAAGTTGAACACGGTTGACGTCGGCTTCCGACAATAGGTTTAAAACTCTCACCGATTTATGTAGTTGTTAATGGTGGCCGCAAGGATTAACACGTCGGAATTGAAGTTATAGACATGACTTGTTCGTGGTTCCGAATCCTGCGACTAGCTTGAATAATTATCTCTACACTGACGATTCCGGAAGGATGAAATGTATACGTATCTAGATAAACAAATATTTTTAATATATATATATATATATATATATATATATATATATATATATATATATTCAACAGACGCACAGTCCATACATATATGACGAAATGACTGAGAAAACGGATGAAGTGATGAAATAAATGCGGGATGGAGATATATTTCAATTAACTGGCTCTGTTTTTAGTTCACGTGATTAAAAATCCGACCGAGACAACAGCTTATGACTTCAATGGAGAGCTGACAAATGTTCTTCCTAAGCCTGGCTCTCGATTGAGAGGAAACAATATTAATCACAGACGGCCTTATTTTATCTTTCGAACCTACCATAAACACAGGAAGGGAGATTTTGTGTCATTTGTTTCTATTTTTTTTTAAGAACTGGCAAATTCTTTTTTTCGAAGAACTGGCAAATTATTTTTTTTTGAAGAACTGGCAAATTATTTTTTTTTAAGACATATCTTCTCGAAAAATGTGTTCTTGGCTTTTGATATTTCTCTTTTCCTTCTTTATTCTCTTTGGATTTTAAAATTTCAGTTTTTAATGCGGATGATATCTAATGAAACTTTTTGTTTATAGCAGTGTAAGAATTTAGAAGATACAGTTATGTCTACAATGACTGTGCACCCAGCGGAAGCGTTATATTGTTACTGAGAGTTCCTCGTCATCGCGTATATGTAACGAGATTACACCGGAATGATCGAGAAGAAAAAAAGGCAGGATAATAAATACGAATTATAACCTAGATAGTAACAAGATGTAGTTCAGAGGTTTGGGTAGACGTCGCGTTTGGAATGCGACTTCGATTGTTTTGAAAATTTCAAGTTTGAGACTAAAATTGAAACTATAAACATTTTACTGTTTTTATTTTGAGGCATGTCGATTTGAGAAATATGTTAAAATAATTGTCTGAATTACGCCACCGATCGAGGGAGAATCGGAAGAAATGAAAGAGAGAACAGGACTTGCACTCCAAGTGCGCAGATGTTCCGCCTTTTGCTCCCTCTGGCCGTGGAGTTTGGATCTGTAAGGCGGAAGTGTATCAAGGGAATGTCGACATTCTGCTACAAAGAAATTGTAAGCTATAAAATAACCTGTTTCGCTTCTTCGTGTTTGTTGTAACATTTTTCGTATTTGGGGACGAGTAAAGAGCAAGAGGCATAATCTTCACATATACAGCAATGTTAGCATTCGATATTTTTTGGACTTTGAAAAATTATGAGTAGAAAAAACATTCTGAATAATGAGCAACACAACATAGTCACTAAGGGAAATGATTTCCTCTTTGTTTCTGTCGATTGGTGCTGGAAAGTCGAGAATCGTTCTGACATTCTATTTATGATGTAAACAGGGGCTCAGTTCAAAACCATAGCGAAATACTATTTATCGATTAACACTAATTTCATTAGTTGTGGAAGGTTTTATGAATGTTAACCCATAAATGTTTTTTGTTTCAAATATGACACATTCCAACAAAAATGCCTATTTAATATAATATTCAACGAAAATGTGTCAAACTGCAACTTGTTTCACATCTGCAACGAGCATATTAGCAAGTGTATTATTATGATGTTTCATCAGCACACCCGCTAAATAGGTAATCAGTATCTTCGAGATCAAGCCAATATAAAATATAAATCATTTAAGGGTTAACAACAATTAAGTAAAGTAGAAAGTGGACCTTGGGTTTACTTTCAGCAGCCTCGTAACTCACGCTTCTTTTATTTTGTCTTTTAGTCCTCACATTTCATAAACGATGTTTCTGACAAAGGGGAGGAATAATTGCTCTTTTCTGGGTCGGAATCTAACATCTAACACTTATCGTTGGCTGGTTTGTGACCTTAAAATAGTATTCATGCCTTGTCTGGAGCGATTTCCATAAAAATATTAAATGCTGAAGACACGTGTTGGAAAGTCACAGATCGTTGGTTTGGACTTGTTCATTTGAAATATGAGTTGTGTATATGAAAGTTTTATTGTGATTTCACACATGAAAAGAAAAATGATATTCTGTATGTTCATATTATGTACATGCACAAATAGCAACATAACCTTGTATAGTTGAGGTCAATTATCTAATATATAAAGTGAAGCCAGTCGGTTTGGGTTTTTATGTTCATTATAGCCCAGTGCATGCAAGCTCAATATTTAATTCTGTTTCGGTAGTTTCTTTATAGAGAACATTGCGCCATTCGAATCGATTTTATCAAATAAATAATGAATCCTGATCGATACTGTATTTTTGCTTTTCACTAAAAAGGGGTAGGAGGAGCTTTCATCACACAAAGAGAAGTTTTCTTCCTGTCACTAATTAATATTCGAAAATATATTTAATACCCTTTTCCTTTGTTTTTGCTGAATATCGTGTATAAACTATTATTTTGTGGGAACTCTAAGATTATTCGGTTACATTTCCTACAAAATATTTTACATAAGATATTCAACAAAAACGCGATGACATCTAGTTATAGTTGCAGTGATAATTTAGAAAAACATCATTAAAAACATAAAATAGTAAAAATATAACGCAAAATTTCGACCACCTGTTCGGAAAAACGCCGGACACGTGCGTTGCTAAAGACGGATATATAAAATATTCGTATTTGACACAATCTTTGAATTTCTCAAATTTTTATTGTGGTGTATTCTTCTGATAAAGATTTATTATTATTATTAATTACTATTATTATATAGAATGAAGAATACTTATTATTTTGCCATACATTAACATGCGTGTTTATGGTGTGTACAGACACGTATGTAAATTAAATGACGACGAAGAGTCACAGACACATTAAGAAATATTACAGTGGTTACATCAACAAAGTGGCGGCGAGAGAACTACATAGATAGTTAAGAGAAAGATGGACGACTCGTTAAGTTATGGCTAATAATAAAAGTAAAAAAAAATGTTTTTCAAACGTAACTGAGTCCCAGAACTAAGGTATATTTTAGTATGTATGTGTGTTACTATAAGAAAAACGTTGATTAACTTACATTTAGTATAATAATAGCCATTCACAAAAGGTCACCGTGTCTTAATGTCATTTAAAAATAATTTAGTACAAATAAAAAAAAACAGTATTTCAAGTTACTTAATAATAATTAATTAGCTTTCAATTTACTTTCAAGAAATACGACTGATATGAAAAGTTCTCTCCATAAAAATATGCTTTCAATTAAAATTGAATTTAAAAATTGCTCTCAAATGTCCAATCAGCAAATGATCTCGACTAAAAATCAATCCAGTAAAATGCAAGTCAACAAAGATTTCTAAAATATGAACAACATCCATTTGAAAGCAAAATGTTCATTCGAAATTTAGGTACTCTTATAGATGACACACCCTGTTTCCGTGACTTCGCGTCGGCAACGTTCGGGCAGGTTACGGAACCGCCCGAGAGTTGACAAGGCGAAAACCGCCAAACGCTAAATTGAAGACTGGCAGTCGATAAATTCAGACGAAGAAAATAAAAATAAAATACATATATACAAATAAAGAACGAACAAACCATAGCTAAACAACTGTTAGTAATTAGATGTTCTTTCTGTCAAAGGAACCATTTTTAAATATTTTATTTTATTTGTTTTTTTTTTGGTTTGTGCACCGGAAAGTTTCAAATGATGATTTTATTTGACTTGTTATTGTTTTTTTTTTTCAATGTTTTTTTTAACATTTTTTTTCAAGTTTTTTCTTAACATAAACACTGTTTTTAAGCAATTTTTTTTGTTTTGTTTTCTTATTTTAACGAAAACAAACTAATGTTTCTTGGTTAATAGTTTCGGGTGCTTCTGAGACCTGTCCGAACGTTGACAACGCGAAGTCACGGAAACATGGTGCGTCAGCTAGAAGAGTACCGACATTTGAGTTGTGTATATGGATGTTTTAGTGTGCTTTCATACATGAAAAGAAACAGCATACTCTGTATGCATAACGTATTATGTATGTATATGTGTACGTGTGCATACATGTATGTATGTATGCAGTATACATGTATGCTGAGGATGACACGGTGGCTAAGTTGTTAACGGCGCGGACTGAGAACCTAGGTGTGCCGGGTTCGAATCAAGTTCATTCCATAGAAACACTTTCATCAAAACCTCCTGGAGATGTACATGGATGTATGTAGTAATTTACTACTAAGAGGAGATCACTACTGTTAAACCGGAAATAATTTTAAAACTTCCTGTTTTGATTTTATGGGCATTTGCATCGTCATGTCTTTTCGATAAATCCTTATTCAGATTGAAGAAGAAAAAACGAACAACAACAACAAACAAAAAAACAGTTATATTTATAGAGTTTCGGTTTTTGTTTTGAATCAATGGAAGGCTTTTAACGTACTTGTGTAGACTATTTGGACTGATCAATGGGATAAAGACAACCTAAAAATCAAGTTCGGAAAAAGTACTTTTAGAGCTAAAGCTTGTTTTTTGTTCTTTTTTCGACTGATGAGCCCATGGTAACCGTCATTTTTGTAATATATTCAGTGTATTTAGATAGAGCTTCGGAATTATGTCATCTATTCCCTACTTCTTTTGTTCCAGCTCGTTTGACTATTTGGTCTAGTGGTTTCCATCAATTCACTGTTTTGACACCTCGTTGTAATTCAGCTTCCTATTCCAGTAGCTTCTTTCTGCTGACTGTTTTCCTCCTACATATAGCCTTGGTCTTTTCAAGAATAAGGTCACTAGGCATCTCCTGTCTTTGAGGTACTCATCTTTCATTATTGTTAGCTCCTTACATCAAGTGGCTTCATGCTTTGTCTGGAGCGATTTCCATTAAAAAAAAATCAAAATCTTTTGTTTTATCTAGGCGAAACGGCCGTCTAGAAAAATGCTTTAACTTTACCTGCTTTTCTTAATTTATACACACACACACTTATATATATATATACGCCTATGAATAAAGGCTAACAGAAAACCTTAACACATACCAGACAATAATTATTTCAACCGTAAACAGTCTCTTCGGGTCTGGGAATGTAATTAAAATCTATCCTTTCAACCTTTTTTTTTCCACAGAACCGATGAGACTGTTTAAGGGCGAAATAATTATCGTCTTGTATGAGTTAATACATTCTGTTATCTTTTATTCCTATTTGTTCTGCACGCTAAGGACATTGAGCTCTTAAGTTGGAAATACAACGTTTCGTATATATTTATAGCTCTATATAATTTGATAATTAGACTGAATCTTTCAATTTCGATTGAGCCTGTGACTAAAAAAACATTTGAAAGCAATGTCCATTCGAAATACAAGTTGTGCATATGGAAGTGTTATTATCATTTAATATACGAAAAACAAAAAACACATTTCGTATGTAGTTGTAGAATTGACAGTTACCGGCATAAAAGGGCTTCAAATAGTTGATAGAAAATCCTAGCTTGAATGAATCAATATTTATAAAAAGATTCTCCACTGATGAACTAGCAACCAATCAGAACACAGCGAATAGACCTGCCCATCTAAGCATTATGTAACCTAGCATCATGTTTATAAACCAACTCTCTGGGATTCTATCTCAGTGTATTTAGTTCTAGTTCAAATGGTCAGACTTCTGATGATTTACTACTAAATTCAATCGTGCTAATCTTTTGGTTAGCATATACTAGTTGCGATAGGCATCCGAGTTCAGGTTCATCATCTCGGACCTCCTTCCATCCCACGTAGTAGCTGAAGTACTCGCCCTTGCATGGTTTCTCAATTATTCCTACAACTAAATCATATTAAGGGATGGAGATCAATGATCCCCATCAATGTTCAGCAATATTGAGTCTTGTTAGCAATTAGATGGGTGACCATTTGTGAATAATGGTGCTGTAAGCATAGACTCCACTCAGGTGTATAAAAGGCTACCAGCTTTGCTGAGATTATACTTGTGACAGACTAGCGTCCTGTCATTGGTGGTTCAAGCTATAATAAGTGAACAAATCTAAAATATTTTTTTAAACAAAACCTTGTGTCGATTAAAAAACGAATTCATAAACATAAAATATTTTAAATAAGGATATACAAGTAATGTATTACACAGAGTAATCTAAATGATCCTAGGATGGTGAAGCCTGTTGGTGACCATCCGTCTCTAAAGAAACCAGATCAAGGCTACCTAAAGATCTTACTGTGGTCTTGACGAAGTAGAGTTTTCCTAATTTCTTGTTAAATTCAATTGTTACAGTTTTTTTTTGACAATTATTCCTACAACTCAGTGAAAGGAAATTATGATCATTTTACATTTATTTTAAATAATTTAATTTTAATTTGACTGCGTGTCTGGAGATGGTCAGATGACGTGACATTACGTCACTGAAAGTTTTGGGCCAGAATTGGATGTCATCTTTTCAATTTTATTAATCAGATGTAATTTGTATCCTGATATTCTAGCTATTATATCACCCCCCCCACACACCCCATAAAAAACAAAAGCAAAAGTAAAAGGTAATTTCTGGGAGGATAGATCATGACCGCAGAACAGATACTACACTAACCCCACTCAGAAAAAGGGGGTAATGCTCAGGAAGATCCAATGAATGAATGATCATATACTACACTACCCCTCAAAAGGAAGAGAATGCCTGGGAGGATGGTCTCATAACAACAGAACAGATACTTAACTACCGTCCTTTTAATCGCGCATTGAAAAATGATACAATTGATAGAAATAATGTTACAGTTTCGGATTAAGACAGACATATACCAAATCTCCATTACTAATAGATTAAGTCTTATTCAGTATTGACAAATAAAATAGATTATATAATACCACGCTTACAATAACTTTTCATTTCTTTAATTCTGAATATATACTAGTTGACCCATTGTGTCAACGTTGGTACATAACCATATACATTACATAGTTAAAAATTAATAATATATACTCGTTTTCTCTTTCTTTACGTCATCCGCTTATCCCCTTATGCTTCTGCTGCTACTACTACTACTACTACTACTACTACTATTTGACTCTTTTCTTTGTTTATGTTATTAATTTATGTCACTGTAACACTCCGCTTATGCTGCTAATCCCTCTACTTCACCCTCCTACCATTTCTACATTTCTTTTACCTCCCCCATTCTCCAACCACTTGTCTATTTCGCCTTTCCTCTATCACTAAAACATTCAATGTACAAGCAAACAAGCACAATTAGCAGCTTCATTATAATATCATAGTCTCGTTTTAATCATTAAAGCGAATTAAAGAGTTTCTCTTGTTGGTAGAAGTTTTAATTTTGAAGATGAAAGAAGATATTAATAGGAATTTTATATTTCCTCTTTTTCTTTTAAAATAAAATTGAGAATAAAAGTCAAACAGTTTTCATTATCAGGAAAATATTATTTTTAAAAAGAACATCTTCGAAACATAGATTGCGTATTTGGAAGTTCTCTCTCTAGGGATGCAACTACACATTTCTTGAAGAGGATGTATCATAATTTTGAAATATCATTTTCGTGGGTCTGTCATGCGTAAAATTTGAAATATAATTTTCGTTGGTCTGTCATGTGTAAATTTGAAATATAATTTTCGTTGGTCTGCGATGCATAAATTTGAAATATAATTTTCCTTGGTCTGTCATGCGTAAAATTTGAAATATAATTTTCGTTGGTCTGTCATGCGTAAAATTTGAAATATAATTTTCGTTGGTCTGTCATGCGTAAATTTGAAATATAATTTTCGTTGGTCTGTCATGCGTAAAATTTGAAATATAATTTTCGTTGGTTTGTCATGCTTAATCTTGAAATAACATTTTCATTGATCCATCACGCTTAAGTTTGAAATATCATTTTCATCTCTAAAAGAATTGAATCTTAATGTGCTCTTGTTTTTTTTCCGATTGAAACATTGAACTACACTCTTCATACTTTATCAATTGATCTTGTAACAAAGGATCCCTTTAAGTGTACCAATAAACTGAAAACAAAACTTACATAAGAAAGTAGAATAAAAAAGTGCATTTTCCAAAGTTAATGCCAAAAACACAGATTTTTTTGAACACCTCTTTGCATTGCCATTAGTTTTATTATTATTATTAATTACTATCATTATAATTATTATCATTATAATTATTATTATTATAATTATTATCATTATTATTAATTATTATCATTATTAATTATTATTATTTACTCACTAGGAGTTATCACACTGGTCATCGTCAGTGATCACCCACTGCCAACAACCTGTGGTATTCCCTGGAGTCTGAGTGACAACAAGTCTCCTCAGACTTCCAGTATGCTCCACCTCTTTTCGTTCATCACCGCTGATGACCTTGCGGTATTGCAACAGCCACCTACCACCGATTTCACGGTGATAAGGGCCATTGGTCTCCTCTGGGGCCCGGGTGGCAACAAGCCTCCCCACGGTCCTAGAGCTGTCCGCGCTCTTCCAGTGGAGGTCTGGTTTGCGCTTTCCCTCCTCGACCCTCTGTCCATAATTTTCGTGGTGTCAGCCTATGCTTGCGCCTCTCTCATGCGGTTATTATTATTATTATTATTATTATTATTATTATAACCCTCTACATTCATTTGTTTGTGCAACTTGTGCATACATTACTTCAAAATCGTGGATTTCCGCTAATTTTCGATCAATTTTAAAATAAATTTCAAAATAGTGCTTCACAAAAAATTGTATCAACTAAAAATTACAAGTTATTGTATTGAATTTCGAAAAAATTAGATTTGAAGAATTCAAGACGATCTAGCGCTATAAGTTTTGGAAATCTCAAACAATCACATAGAATGAATCCATGAAGGGCATTGAGGATTCAATTTGATACCGAGATTGCCATAGTTGGTTATTAAAATACGCTATCTTATCTTAAGTTCCATTGGAAAAAAAAATACTTATGTTTACCACAGGATTTACCTTAGTGAATATTGATTTAGTTTACAGCATATCATCCATCTATTTCGAATAAAGTTGTCAAATGGAATCGTATAGGAAGGATAATTATTTTATATTCTTACAAAACATGCGATTAGAAGGAAATTTTACAGAGAGAGGACGGCCATTACTCCCAGAAAGCATTACTCTTTGGCAGTGGTAATCTTCTTTGTTCTCCAACCTCCTGTCTAGTCAAAGTGGAAGGATGACTCAGTCACCAAGATCCGGTCCTAAGACATCACGGGTCGACACCCACGGCTCTGTTTTCGTTTATTATGCCTTTGCATAGGTGTGGAGTTAGCAAATGTGTGGCCCCGCAAGAATGGGCGATTGAGGAACACTAAGCCACCCACACAAATAATATATACATGTTTATTTAAGCAGCAAATCGTTATCGATACATGTTTGATTAATAACGATGGAAATTTCTCTTTGCATTATTTGTTTTAATCATTACCTTTTATCGGCGAGCAAGTTTTCGTGTCTCTGATGGTAATTTATGGAGTATGGATCCAAAAAGTTTTTTTCTGTTACCTCAAGCGTTTTTGATCGTCGCGATGTTTTTCAGGAGTTGTTTTTTTGCTATGTTGTTTAAAACGTTTTTATTATTTGGCTCGGGTATTTTTCGTGAAAATAGAAATTTCAGATCCATACGTCATAAATTACCACTGGGACCTTGGAAAGTTGCTAGCAGAGTCGAGACAAAGATTAACAAATTAACTAAAAGGGAAAATTCTGGTGTCTTTAATCAGATATGTATTGATACTGGTGGTTTAAGAGGAAATGGGAAATCCGGCCTTTTGGGATAGGGATACAACATGTACGTCAGTCGTCAGTCAGTAATCTAATGACGAAAATATGGAACAGTAGAACTCTTTATAAAATTAAGATGAGAAAAACACGTTAAAAAATGTAATATATATATATATATATATATATATATATATATATAATTAGACAAATTCAAATATATAAATAAAATAAACTAAAAAAACAATATTTAAAAAAAAATGCTCAGTAAAGCCTTATACATATTTATTATACAAACATTTAAAATTGATCTACGAAAATGCAATTACGTTTCTGCACACCGCTTATTATCGTTTGGCCTTGACAAAGCACAAGTAATTGCATTTGTTTAGGCCAATTTTAAATGTTTAATATATATATATATATATATATATATATATATATGTATATATTTTATTAATTTTATACCTACATAAAAGTAATCCATGAACACGTGTTTCTGGTTCACAGCCGTCACCAGCATGGCTAACTTAGACAAGGATCGAATCTTCGATTTTGATGTCTATAGTCCAGCGTCTTACAATTGGACTACAGCGCTCTAGAAATATTACGATTTTTATCACCTAAATATTTTAATGTAATTGTTTTTATTGGTGATTGCAGAGTTCGTTGTTTTTGCTTTCACTTCCTAAGTGATTAAGACGCAGAAACTTGCATAATTAGTCGCCCTTAACTTTATAGGACATATGTTTCATTAATATGTATATTTTATATATATATATATATATATATATATATATATATATTAAAAAGTAACCATATAAACTATAAGAAAAAATAACGATCAAATATGCAAAAAATAAAAATTAAAGTCATTATCAATCCTTCATGTTACAATGCATGCAGTCTTCAAAAGTAGACAGCAGTTTGGGAAATACTTGAATGTCACAAGGCGCAGCAATATAATGGTAAAAAATGCGGCCAAAAAGGGGTCATATTTTTTGTGAGAAGCGGGGAAAGTAGGAGGAGGATCGACTGAAAATTTTTGCAAGAATCATTTTATAAGTAAAACTTGTTTTTAATTTTCCTTTAAGAACAAAACTAAAAAAAAAATGTTACTCACCACATTTTCATAGTTTTAGTAAAATCCAAAAATCAACTGAGAGTTTCTGGAAATACAAAAAAAAGACAATATTGAAAAAAATCCTGCAATCAAAATCTGATGAAACTGAAATTAATACACAAAATAAATTTTTATGAAATATAAACACATATTTCAGAAATTTTGAGATGAGGATTGATAATTTGTATTATATGGACTACAGTTCTCATCTTGGATGTTATTTTCACAACATTTTGGCTGATGTAACCTTTGACCTTCTTTAGGTGAGCCTTGTCGAACTTGAGAATGCTTATATTGAACTCAGAAATCTGTACGGATACAAGTGCAAAATAAAAATCAGTTCTAAGTGACAGCCTTCTGGAAGTTGATGGTTCAATCCTCAGTACAGGCGATACTAATGCAATTACGAATTACTTGAGACTTCTACCCGGTTATGACTGACGGAATGAGAGCAAGCTATCCCCATGATTAAATGAAGAGTTCCATTCGAAATTCCATACAGAATCACAGAGTTCGACATAAGGATACCTGAGTTCAATAAGACACACTTGGAGGTCGGAAGTTAGATTTGACCAAAGCGTTGCACAAATAACATCTAAGACCCAAATACATAAATCCATATGTTTAGAATAAATATTTTGAATAAAAAGTACCAAGTGTATATACTAAATAAAAAAGGATATATGCACACACACACGTGTATATATATATATATATATATATATATATATATAAACTTAGTTCACTCCAAACAAGGCAAGTTGCCACTGTATACGTAAGAGGCAACTGAGAATTAGGGTTAAAGTTTTGGAGGTCATTCTAAATTGGGAGCTGTGCTGCAATACGCTTGTTTACATTAGTTTTCAATTTCTGCATGTCGGTACAGTCGGGGAAACAGGGTGCAGGGAGGAAGTTCCAAAGGCCGGCAGCTCGAGGAAACAAGCTCTCCGCCATCTGGGGACCTCCACAGTGAACAGGTGGGATTTAGCTGATTGTCAGGTTGGTTGAGTGTATTTACGTCGAGAGGGCACCAGAGCAGCAAGTTCATCGGAGCACATTCCATTGAAGTACTTGTAAAACAAGCACAAGGATGCAACATTGCAGCGATGGGACAGGAGCTGGAGCTTGGTGAATAGTGACGGACCTATTAGATTAGAGACTCTTTTTTGGACCTTGTCTAAGAAGGAAAGACGAGTGGATGGTGCACCAGGCCAGATGTGGCAACGATACTCTATGCTACTACGAATTATTATTATTAGTATTATATATATCATCCACTCTATAATAAATACTAATGTGTATTCATTTGTATATTTTGATATGAATAAATATAATATATACGTCCCATCATACAAAAGTTAGAGTAAAAACATGTTTTTTTCTAGCCTCGAGACAGAATAATTTCAAGTGTTGAGCAGGAAAAAGAAAGCAAATAGCAAGTCAGATAACACCGCTGTTCGAAATGAATGATATGCGTTTTTCTTTCTTTAGGTCATCAGAAATGATAATTTATATATGAAAAAATAAATCATTGACATAATTCTATGATGTTATATTTGTATTAGTATGAACACTAGCAGAGCATACTTTTTTCTGTCATTTTTGATGCAGGTTCTACACTAGTATATATATATATATATATATATATATATATATATATATATATCGAGGCCAGAAGAAATGATTGAAACTTTTATATATTTTTAACAAATATATACGTTTGAAACTAACAGTGAATTTCCACCAGATTTCGTATTCGAATCTTACTGAAGGAGAAGGCATTCTGTAAATGATTTCTCCTCAAAGGGAAAAAATAAAAAATAAATATATATTAATACATGCTTCTAAATGTTCAAAATCATGCCAAACAGAGATTAATATACAAGGGAGTGAGTTGCAATGCTCTGCATTTAATTGATTTTGTTTTTTATTTTCTTAAAGACAGATATCACATATTTATAAGTGTCCATGCATATTCTTGAATAGCGAGAAAATAAATACTGTTGTGTGGTATTCGCCCTGGACAGGCTGGGTTGGCTTCCTCCAAAGAAAGAAGTTTCTAGGGAATATCAAATTCACATACGGTTACCAGCCGCATGTATACTATGGTCAGGGAAGATGATATACAGCGCTTATTATTACCAAATGGTCACCCATTTGGTACTGACCAAGCTCAACGCCGCTTAACTTCAGTGATCTTACGAAAACTGGTGTGTTAACATTATTATGCTGTACGAATATTCATGACCAAAACTTAGTGGACGAGTCAGTCATAGACTAAAGTCTATTTGTATCAAATATGGCTGGATTGAAAGAAAGGATTGTGTATTATTTCATCATCAGTTCCATGGAGGGTATTTTGGGGTGAAGTTTACCCTGTACATATGCATCAATCGGTGACGACTTTTTTGAAATGCTAGATTCTGTTCTGTTGGTATTTGTTTCTTGGATCTTTTAAAAATAAGTTACACACAGTAGGGACCACAAGAAGATTGCCAACATCCCTAATGAAAGTGTTGCTATGATGTAGAATCAAATTAACACTTGCCGGCATAAAGGGCTCTATTAGTAGCTAGGAAAATTCTTGCTTACATAAAGTAATATTTACACAAGAGACTAACCACTCTTGGACGAATCAGCCAATCAAAACGAAGAGAATGGATTTGCCCATCTGAGCATAATGGAACATTCCAGCCTCCTTATAACCCGGCTTACTGGTGTTCTTTTCAATTTATTTATTTGTAGGTCAACTGGTCAGACAGTTGAGCACTGACTATTAAATTCAATATGGTGCTGCAAACAGAATGCATCTTATTTGCGTGTCTTTGAATTGTCATGTGGTCATACGACAGTTTCCGACTATTTACACAGTCCTTTGCATTATTATTGTACTCTGCAAGATCTTTCAAGCTGCACCGGTCGGGCAGTAAGGCGCAGGCAATGCAGCGTTGTATCGTATGGTCCTCCTCTCTACATTTACAGATGGTTGAGTTTTGTAGCCCCATCTACTCAAAGCACATTTTGATCGCCCCCATTCCCGTTCTCAGGCGGTTGAGTGCTTTCCACTGGAGTCAGGGTGCCTCTGAACCGGGAGAGAGGGCCTCAGAAGGGGAGACTTCCATATCTGTAAGAGGATGCATAGAACCTGAAGATTAGGAAGATTACATTGTCAAGGCAGGGATCTTTGCCAGCTCAGTCAAAACTTATACTATCACATTTTTAAGTGAGAAGCTGGCAAATAACTTACAAATGATGGATCGGTCCATGTTAAAAGAGCTATGGGTCGCATCAATGAAAGAATCTCTGTCCAGCTTCAAGCAATCTTAGAAGCTCTTAACCAAGGCAACCTATGCTAAAGCACAAGCAGCCAAACAGCCCACGCTCGAAATTACCCCCTCCCAAACAATTCAGAAAATCCAAAATTTTCCTATCAACTACTGGAGTCCTTTATGCTAGTTAGCGTCAATTTGATTCTACATCTCCAACAAGATTCGAACACGGCATATAGAATCGTCAGTTCATGCCGATATGCATTTCACCACTCTTTGTTAAAAGCCAACCATGCCTATTTCAATTCATTTAAGTCTGAAAATAAATGAGTTTTCAGTTGTTAAAGTGTGTATACATTGTATTGAGCCATCTTGTATATTGTTCAAATGCGAAGAGAACGGATAAATGACGGAGTAACAGACCTTTGCGCATTGCAAGAAAAGCTACTAAAGATCCCCCGACAGTTAATTTATCATTTGCCTATTTTAGGGGAAATAAAAAAACAGGCCACCAAAAAACAAACAAAGAGCAGATAAAAAGAAGACAAATCAATCATGGAAGTGTGTGTGTGTGTGTGTGTGTGTGACTGGCTTATTTATTACACAGAAAAGAAGGCTACCGTCTATTTTACCCAATTTAGTTTCAGAGAGGGGGATAAAGACCTGTTTTTTATGGTTTATTTTCACAGCATATTAACTCTGGAGTTATTTAGTTTGTTCGTTCTGACCACAATTGTTCTATCCTTAATTTCATTGCATCATCCAACCTTGTGGCAGGGTAGGGTGAAAAACTCACTGGCATGTGTTGGACGACTTTTAGAAATTGACGTCAAAACTAACCTATCTCTGGCCAGGATTTTATTTATCTCTCTTTCTCTAAAGTTCATCCTTATCACTTCCTCCCATGTTTCTGTTGGCCTTCCCCTGCCAACTGAGCCTGCTACCTAAACTGTTCTACATCTACTAACCCAAGAATTCTCATCCATTTTTCTCCTGTTCTGTACACCTCTCTCTATATTGTTAAGATTTAATCTTCCTCTGAGGTCATCAGATCTAAGCTTGTTTTTAAAACTCACATTACACATCGATTGTATCATTCTCATATCTCTCCATGTAACAGGTCCTCAAACTTCACTGGTCAGGTTTCACTTCCATACATCATCATATTGCGTACACATGCCTGGTAGACTCTTCTCTTGGTTGGCAGTGGTATTTTTTTTTACATAGTTCACACCAAACAAGGAAAGTTGGCACCGTAGATGTAAGGGGCTACTGGAAGCTAAGGTGAAAGTGTTTTTTTTTTTGTTGGGGGGTGGTCATCCTAAATTGGGAGCTGTGCAGTGAGATTCTTGTTCACATTAGTTTAGCTGAAGGACCAAGTAGCCCTCTTTAGAAGTCAACTTTAAAGTCTATCTCAAGTACCACTTTTAAGTTTGTACCCATTATAACTTTTTTTAAAATGAAATTGGTGACATTGATATGCTTTCCTATTGCTTAACTATAATCTATCTGCATCTGGTTGATAAAATCTCATTCACTCTTTTTCTTCTTACCTAATTTGTTACTTCCACTCTTTAAGGATTCCATTCTATTCCGGTTGTAATAAAAGCCTTGGAAGAATTCCTGACAGTTCATTTATCTTTTGCTATTTGAGAACCGCCCCCCCTTCCCTAAAAAAACTTATAAAAAAAAAGACGAAAACAAATCGATCATGGAATGCTTATATTGTGTGTAATTACATGTGTGATTGGGTTTGTTATTGTGTCCGATTTTGTGATTGGATTTGTTATTGTGTGTGCATGATCGGGTTTTTTGATTGTGCCAGAGTGAGTGAGTGTATTTATGTGTGCGTGCAATAGTGTGATTGTGAACATGTGTGGTTTCGCCTGTCTGTTTGATGGCATATCACCCATTTTTGGATCATTTGATGCTGAACCGATACGTTGTATCTGACGAGTTGTACTAAAATCACTATTTTACCGATATCTGCAAGATTAGGAGGTTTATACGGTTACACACGGAATTAGGTGCAAACTTGAACAAAATAATAGGATCAGCCAATTGGCTGATCCTATTATCTGCAATAGTATAAATTAGGCCAATTATGTACCCTCTGCATGTCCGTGATATTGTATGTTTACGTGTTAAATATTAGGGGTATTATAATTTGTTAGTTAAGAATAACAGGAAATAGGGTTCAGTCGAGGGTCAGCTTAGTGTACTCGGATATCAGTTCGACCTGTTAGAAACGGGTTTGATGTCACATGACACAAAGAGATAGAGAGAGATAGAGAGAGAGAAGTCGTTAGTTCACTTGGAAGCACACCCGTGTGAACTTGTGGTTTTAGAAATGTCCGGATAAGATATGATTAAACAGTAATTATCGACCTCTCTGTGTCTACCCTCACCCCGCTGGTCAGTGATTGAAAACAGCCGATTCCAAACGAATAAATCTCTTCCTGTCTTCAATCGTTGTTTCTTCTTGGTCCATATTTTCGGGCTATGAACAAACTTGTTTGACAGAGGCGTTTCCTCATCACTAATAACGAATGCGTACCGGAATGAATAGCCAGCAGAGTATGTTATGAACGTTTATTTATTTTAATTGATTGACTTGTGAGACATACGAACTCACCTAAGAGGGGAGGTATGTATAACAATAGTGTATATTGTCTCTTGTGACCTAATATCCGGTCTTCTCCTTTTGTATTGAAGAAGAACTCAAATTACTGAAATGAGGTAAATGCACTGCTGATCTTGAAACATAACAGAAGACATCATTATAAAGGAAAATAGATTTATACCATTCTCTAACATAGAACAAAAGTCAGATATTATGTTTTGAGAGTTTTGAGATAAGGATTGATAATTTATTTTATATCATTCAGACTATTATTCTCATCTTGGATGTTATTCTCACAACGTTTTGACCGATGTAACCTCCAACCTTCTTCAGGTGCGTCTTGTAAAACTTGAATTCAGTTGGTAATTCCGTACATATTTCCAAGTTCGACAAAAAAGAAAGAGTCTGACCTAATAGGTCTCACACACTCTATCAAGCTCCAGCCCCTGTCCCATCACCACAATGCTGCATCGCTTTGCTTGGTTTACAAACAAGTACTTAAACAGAATGTGCTCTGATAAACCTGCTGCATTTGTGCCCCCCCCCCACTCAATGTACCCTCCTCCCATCGACCCGTGAAGCAGAAAAATCACACCCCTTCTTTGTAGAGGTCTCCAAATGCCGGAAAGCTTTCCTCTAGCAAGTTATTTCCTCGAACCTCTTGCTTTTAGAATTCTTTCCCTGCTCCCCGTTTCCTTGACTGTACCAACATGCAGAAATTTAAATGTAATGTGAACAAACATCTCGCTGCACAATTCCCCACTTACAATGTCCCTATGGATCTGGCTCCTAATTTACAGCGGTTGCTTATGTCTCAGTTGCAATGTACATGGTTTGGGGTGAATAGAATTTTAAAACGAAAACGATGCACCTTAACATGCAAAATGAGAACAGTAATCTGAATAATTTAAATGAAGATCAACTAGCCTGGTTGTTGTTGTGGTTACGAACTAGCTGGAGAAGTGTGGTGGTGACAGGCGTATCAAAATAGGAAATAGACAGTGAGACAGACTTCTTGTGCTTATTGTGTTGACACGACTGTCACAATATCAAGAGATAGAGGAGGAGAAAGAAAGAGAGACATATGAAAAAGTTGCTTCTCAACCTGACTAAAAGAAAACCTGGCTTTTTGAAAATAGAAGAACAACCTTCTAAATACAAAATTAAAAAATATTTATGAACTTTGATTAAGTTCCAACTGACCACTACCATAGACATTGGTAGTAGATTATTTTTCTTTTTAATAATAGATTATTTTCGGTATTTTACGCATCTAGGCGTTGTACATGGTTGTCAACCATTAGCGACAAGTACCAACAGGTGAACAAGTGAGCGGATTCATTCTGCATCTTCAACATAAAGAGCTTACCACCAGTGTTGCCAATTTAGTGGTTTTCCCAGCTTCATTTGGAGGTTTGGCTTGGAATCTCGCTAATAAAATTTGGATCAATCGTTTTTTTTGTTGTAGAATCTGGAGATTTTGTTTGCCACACACACAACCGCAATTTCAGTTAACCTACTTTTTTTTTAACTTTGTTCACTCCAAACAAGGCAAGTTGCCACTGTAGACTTAAAGAGCTACTGAGAATTTGAGTGAAACAGGGGTCATCTTAAATTGGGACATGTGCAGCGAGATGCTTGTTCATATTAGATTTTTTTTCTGCATTCATTTCCTACCTAGTCATCACATGAAACTATTTCTTAAGCTATTTTTCATACATGATATATGAAGAACAGTAGCAGTTGTACATTGCAATGAACATGTCCATATCTTTAAATATCCACAAGATCCTCCAACCGATAAACCATAATCCATCACAAATTTATAAATCTTTTGTTAAACTTTACATTTCTCAATTAGTAAGACACACCTCGTTCATGAATTACGTCCCTTGTTTTTTAGCATTTAAATTAAATACAAATAACATTACATACTAATAACATTAAAATAACAAATAATTTAAATAACATTGAAAAAAAGCATATATAGAAAACAGGAAATATTATTTATATTCGTAATATTTTTATATATCAAAGTTAAAATCTAGTGGTTTTGGGGAGATTTCTTTTGTTCCGATCTTGTGGTTTTTTAAAATCTCAGTTGGCAACACTGGTTACTACGGCTGTTGGTAGAGATCTACGAATTTCTCCAGAAGAAACAACACATTTGGAGTCCAGCCTATTACATGGGCGACACACAGTTGCTTCTCATATTTTTTTCAATTCAATTTCAGAAGAAAATAAAAATCCCACCTTCCCATTAATTAATTTTCTTTGGTCATTATCCATGTCAGTTTTTCCTGATCCAGATCCTTACTGTAGACAATTATCGAATCGTCAGGAGTGGATCTGCTATAGAACTAATGAAACACTAGAGGTCGCTGGTCCTTGACAAAGCCCAGACAGGATCTATGAGAGTGGAAAGTTTAACATGCCCCAAAACAATGCTTATTTAAGCAGAAAAGGTTTGTTGTTATTTTAGATTTTTCATTCTTTAAGATTAGTTGCCTTAAAAAATCTTTAAATTATAGTCTACTTTGTTAAATAATGGTAATTTTGAACACAAATCTATGTTTCATTGACTCGTTGTAAGTTTGGAGTAAAGTAGTTAGTAGTAACAAGTGGCACTGTTGGAATGGTTTTGACAGAAATTAATGGTACTAACAAAACTATGCGACCAGAGGGAGAACAAACATATAATACACTGCCTCTCCAATTGAGAAGGTAATTCCTGGGAGGTGTGTATCATAACAGAACAGATACTAATGCTACACTACCTTCTTCCAATAAAGGAGGAGGTAATGCCTGGATGGATGCCATCATAAACAGAACAAATACACTACACCCCCATTAAAAAATAGTACATTAGTCTGAAATAGTATAGTAAACTGAATTGAGTATTAAATTAAAATAATAGTATAGATTCGGCTTCAGACAGACCACATCTTCATTAATAATAGATATGGAGATTGCGCTCGACTCCGTTTCTTTGCTATAGAATGTGTGGTAGCAAACAGATAAGAGATCTACTAAAGTTAAAAAAACCTACTATTTCACAGATGAAGAAAAAAGATAGAGGGAGTAGAGAGAGAGAGGAGGGAGGAGAGAGGAGGGAGGAGAGAGGAGGGAGGAGAGAGGAGGGAGGGGAGAGAGGGAGGAAAGAGATGGAGGAGAGAGAGAGATAGAGGAGAGAGAGAGATAGAGGAGAGAGAGAGATAAAGGAGAGAGAGAGATAAAGGAGAGAGAGAGAGATAAAGGAGAGAGAGAGATGGAGGAGAGAGAGATGGAGGAGAGAGAGATGGAGGAGAGAGAGATGGAGGAGAGAGAGATGGAGGAGAGAGAGATGGAGGGAGGTGGAGGAGAGAGGGGGAGGAATAGGGAAAGGAGAGAGAGGAAAGAGAGGAGAGAGAGGAGAGAGAGGAGAGAGAGGGATAGGGAGAGAGAGGGATAGGGAGAGATGGAGGGGTTAGAGAGAGATGAAGGGGTTAAAGAGAGAGATTGAGTGGTTAAAGAGAGAGATGGAGGGGTTAAAGAGAGAGATGGAGGGGTTAAAGAGAGAGATGGAGGGGTTAAAGAGAGAGATGGAGGGGTTAAAGAGAGAGATGGGAGGAGAGAGATGGAGGAGGTAGGGATGGTTCTATACACTTTCTAAAGGTATTAGATAAAGTGATCTAACAACTCCTACATAACTTGAACATAGTACAGAAGCCACCAACAGAATGAATGCAGAGAATAACTCTACGAAAAGAAACAAGTACATAAGACTAGGGTAGGAAACTAATATAATATATATATCCTATCATCACTACTGATTTAGTATTATCAGACTGGTCTAGTTGTTAAGAGAACTGGAGAAACATACAAGATTATAGGTTATTAGGACCTTCCATACCTAAAAAAGTCTGATATTTATAAATAAATGTAATGTACTGTGTGGTTGAGGTAGAATGAAGCTGTGGTTATTACTTTTATGGAAGATAAAAAAAAAACAATAAAAATTATTCCTTGCATCCAAGCAGAAATATTTTCTTATATATATATATATATATACATATATATATATATATATATATATATATATATATATATATATTAAATCAGATTTCATATAAGACACAGATGAGGATGAAGAGAACAAGAAGTGGGCCTCCATAAAAACGGAAAAGACATTAGACGTATAAAGCAAAACAAGAGATTTAAGAAATTGAACTAAAGATTAAAGAGAAAAAAAATGGAAGCTTTACAATAAAAAAAATATTTTTTGATATATTTTTTTTCCAAGAGGATATTTTACGATTTCTGGCTGGAAATTTAGATTTTCTCTCCGACATCCGAATATTACATGGCATCCAATATGCTAGGATTTAAACACAATACAATATTTTTTGTTTTCAATTCTAAACCCATAATGTTTCAGTCTTATTGGCTTATAATATGCACATATCTTATTCTCGACAATATTATTAATACATTGTAACCATTCAGATGGTCTTACATTGGAAACAGTTTTCTGCGGCAAGCATTCATTTGTGAATACCATCATAGTTTTATTTACAAGCTTCCCACTGTGACACAAGACCATTAAATGTGGGTGAAGCCAGCATTCCACACAGTTAGCACTCTAGCAGGTAGAAAAATATCTGAGAACGAACCCGTTGGCATTCTCCAGTAGAGACGCTTCAGATGATCAACAATGACCCCCCCCCTTTACCAAAGTAGGTAGTAATGCCTGGGAAGATGTGTAGCAGTGCTTAACTGTGTTTTATTGTATTTGCTTCGTGATTAAAAGTTTTTTCCTTTTGCAGAAGAATTACGTTACAGAGATAAATTGGCTCAAGTGTAAGCGAATCAAAACCTTCGGGAGAGGAACACAACTCACAGGAATACTTAGACCAGATATCTTATTCGGTTTATCGTCCGTTTTACACATTGACACTTGTTTCACAGCTTTTAGAAATTAACTTCCAAACAAACATATCTCTGGCCAGGACTTTATTTATCCGTCTTTTTCACAAGTCCATCCTTATCACTCCTCCCATGTTTGAATCGAATCAGAAAACACTGTCTGCTCCACGACTTTCTACTGTCAAGAAAGGAGAGTTTGAATTACCTACTAGACACCAGCCTCGAGTGTCTAAGGTTGCTCTGTACAAAGGTTTGTCCGGAAAGCCCTCGACACGGCTATACACTGGCTCATACGAGGAAAGGTCACCGTCTCCAAGTAATGTTACCTCAAGTAACAGCACTGAGCTAAATACTCCACCAGACTAGATGAATTCTTGTCCTGGAATCCGGTAAGATCAAGAGACCACAAGAAAGATATACTATAACATAATCAACTGATCAATTGGGGAGAGGAAAATTAATGTTCTCTACTCCTTTACTAACTTAACATTTGACAGTTTAATGAAATATTTATGTATCTCATATCGATATCAAGTGTTAGCCCCAGGAAGGGGCCCCTTGATTTCAAAACAGAAAGTTACACTCAGAATTACCTTCCACGGTGTGAAGACTTCTAACTGTTAATGGTTATAACTATGATTCCACTCCTGTAACACAAGAGATATGGCTAGTCTTTCTTTGCTCTACCGTTATGTTCATGGTAGATGCTCGACTGAACTCAAATCTATAGCCCCCCCCCCCGCCTTGTAAAACATTCACAATAAGAACCCGCCTAGCTACTACCACTTTCAATGATTTCCCTTTATCCCTCTGCGTGCCGAAGTCGAAACGAAACTTCCATGGGCAGAGCTTCTTTCTTAGAACTGCCCGTCTGTGGAACACAGTGTTACGAGCCTGCTTCCCTGCCGACTACAATATGGTCGTCTTCAAGTTCAATGCAAACAAGTTCTTGTTGAACCGTCTCCATAAATAATCAATTTCTGCCCTGCTACAACCATCGTGCCTGTGATTGCAATGTTGTCTCACCATCCACCAGTCAAACTCTTTAACCCTTATTCTCGAGTTAAACTGTTTCACCCTTATCCTCGAGTGGCCTTTGGGTCTTGATGAGTGGTGACCTTTGATTTAAAACAAAAAATAAATAAAGGGAATTGCGTTTTATAAGGGATTAACAGGACCCGTCCTCAGGCGTTGCCCGGGATAGATATGAATTAAATGTGTTTACTTTATATTATATAGATTGTCTCGTTAAACAGTAATACATTATTGTTTATGACTTTTGAGTCGATAGCTTTACTAACACATACAGTGACCCCTAATCAATTTTATAGACGCGCTTCCCAGGACCGAGCCGGTCCATACCAGGACAAAGAAGAGTCTAATGGTTCAAGTCAGCCACTAGGTTACCAGAATGTGCCAAAACGAACCTCTGCTAATATTACAACTGAAGCTCCTTATAATCTATAATCGTTTACATTTCTCCAACTCTTCTGAACATGAGCCCAGTCTTATACAAACCAGAATTCATAAATGTATGTCCTCAATGTCCTCAATGTCCTACCTTCTACCTAGCTCTTCTGGTTTAATATTATTAAACTAGTTTAGTGTCTAGGAGAGATAGAGAAAAATAATGTTATTTTGGCCATCATAACAATAAAAGACTGATTTTCCTAAATAAATTCTAGTAAGATAGGTTGGTGTAATCATTTGAGAAATATTTTCCAATTCTAGTCTTATTCACTTGTTCCTTTTTACATTGCTTTTCTCTTTGTTCCTTATGCTGCTGGTTTCTTCGACATCTACTGTTCTTTTTCTACTGTGTTTCTAGCTAATACATGTAAGGACACCTACGGTCTTGGCATCACTTATTTAGATCTAAATTTTATATTTATATACTATGACTATACCCAAATTGTCACTGCTGTTTTAGGTTTATTAGACTGGGCTAGTAGAGGGGGGAAAATGTTATTTGACCCATGTGTAGCTATAAAAGTCCGATTTATATAAATAAATTCTAATAGGTTATCATGACCATTTGAGAATGTTATTCTCGGATAACACGGCACTGATAACAATAAGTCAATTATATGAAAGTCAGAAACTTCGTTGTTAGACTAGAATATTTGTGTCCGATAACGAAGAATTTCAGACAAACAAAAGTTTATTTATTAATGTAGTTCTTTCCGCTGTTAGGTTAAAATAGCAACTTGTATACAATAAATCGTTTACTATAATCATGATAATATCTTATCATGCCAATATTGAATCCATCGTTGAGCATCGAAGTTACAGTCCATTAAATCTTGGTCAGTCCAAGTTGGTTCATCACTGACGATGTGTTTCATTGGCTGCCTTGAATTTCCACAGGGAAAGTTGCTTGTTGTTGCTCGTCTCCACCCTTGGAGGTTGCTTGCTGTCCTTCCAACCTTCACTCTTGTTCGGTCCAGAGTCACCCAGTTCTTTTTTGGGAGATCCGTTTTATGTTGAGGATGTTCTCTAGGTTCTTGGGTAGCTTCGTTCAAATAGTCATTGGTAGCAATCCTGACGGTTTCTTGAAACCAAATGGAGACCGATTGCTACATTACATCCATTACTGGTGGTAAAAAGGAGGATCGCTTACAGTGGACATTACATAACGAGATAACCCGTGGCAGTTAGAGAAAGTAATACTACTATTACTACTATTAATAATACTACTACGTAATAGGACGGATTATTGTTGTAACATCTGGGCTTGCGCACTATCCACTAGTCTCTCTCTCTCTCTCTTAGAAAAAGTTAAAAAAAGAGTCTAATCTGATAGGTCCATCGCTATCCACCAAGCTTCAGCCCCTGTTCCATTGCTGCAATGTTGCATCTTTGTGGTTTTTTTTTACAAGTATTTCAATGGAATGTGCTCTGAAGAACTTGCTGCTCTGGTGCCCCCTCGACGTAAATACATCGACCAACCCGACACCAGCTAAGTCCAATCCATTCACTGTGGAGGTCCTCTGATATCGGAGAGCCTTCTACTCCAATAGCTTCTTTCCTGGAACTGCTTGCTCTTGGAACTCCCTCCCTGCTCCCTGTTTCCCTGACTGTACCGACATGCAGAAATTTAAAACTAATGTGAACAAGCATCTCGCTGCACAGCTCCCAATTTCGGATGACCCCCTAAATTTTCACCCTAATTCTCAGTAGCCCCTTACGTCTATAGTGGCAACCTGCTTTGTTTGGTGTGAACTAAGTTAAATAAAATATGACGAGAGAGCTGGGATTTGACAAAAGTGAGCCGATAAAATATAGGTTAAGATTAATCTCATTTTTACGATGGTGTCATAGTTTGTGTGCATTACATGTCTGCACTGGTGCATTATATTTCTGCACGGGTGCAGATGATTTTCCTTAATTTTGTGCGAGATTGACATTGCACATGGTTTATTCCGACCAGACCGGAAGTTAAACACAACATCTTTGTCTTCATAACTAATAGCCTTATTTCTGCTTACTTCATCGACGGCCAGCACTCGGAGACACACAAAGCATCAGTAAACATTTAAGACATCGATATTTTATACTAATTTATTTTTGCGTTTCACATGTCAATAAATCTTTCATACCCTATTTTATTAATGAGAAACGGCTCCAAACAAGCCACTTGATGTAAGGAGCCAAATAAAATACCATTTCAAGGTCAAAAACGGTAAGTGTTATATGGATAGATTCTGACCCAGAAAACAGCAATTTTCTCCTCTTTGTAAGAAACATCGCTCATGGAATGTGAGGACTAAAGGAGAAAATAAAGGAAGCGAGAGTTACAAGGCTGCCAAAAGTAAGTATTTTATTTACCTCCTATTCAGGAGGTTAGACACAAGGTCAGCTGCGAGTTTTGATGACAATGTTTCATTTGGAATGAACTAGATTCCAACTCGGCACACCCAGGTCCTCAGTCCACGTCATTAACCAGTTAGCCACCGTGCCATCATGACGTGGGTCAAATAAACATTAGAATTGTCAGAGTTTCAGAGCAGTTTTATAATTAGTCAATCTAAAGGTGGACTTAATCAGCGTCAAATAGCAGCAAACGTCTGGATTCCACTTCAGATTATTAACAAAGAGATTGATTAATTCATCAGAGAATAAAAAATAATCAATATAATCTCACCTTGGTCGATCAGGACCCTCTGACAGCAGTCTTTTTATTACTGATGATTACGGGTGTCTATTTACTTCTGTCATGTCTTTATATATCTGGATTCGGATATTAACTCTACCGAATCCATAAAAATCTTATCCATTATATTTGGAAGCAATTGTTCTTGCCGGTCAAACAATAAAGACTTTGTGATTGAGCAAATGTAATTTCCTCTTACTTGTCAAACCCCCACTTCCTGTCCGATTGGTTTTAGTTTTATTTTGTTTTAACATTTATATGTGACAGCTGGAGAACTTGACCATTGTGATTACTTATCAAAATGAAAGAAAGAAAAAAAAAAACAGGAAATCAAATGGTTACTATGATTGGCCAAAGTTATTATGCGAGGCCAGTAATTAATTAGTGACCAAATGAGAAAAAAACATCTATTTTGGTTCTTTATTAATTGATATCTTGATTGTAGCGATCTTTGTTAGAACTCTTGAGCTATGGAAATCGAATTGAACACATCATTCAATAAGTCCCAGTCCTAACTAATAAAACAACAACTTTTTTGGCTAAATTGAAAAACAGATTTCCTTCTACACTGATTCCAACGTTTCTCTAACAATTCGATGCTTGTTTTTGTAGAACAATTTATCTTTGACCTCTAAATGTACCCCAGTTTCCAATATCATGCTTTCATTGGAGCAAAATCTCTTGAGAATTCTTATGAGGTGTGCAAACAGCCAGTAGTCACTGGGGTCCAGGTCTGGAGAATAGGGTGGGTGTGGAAGCAATTTGAAGTGCAATTCATGTAGTTTTGCCATTGTTGCGATCGACTTGTGACGTGATACATTTTTTTGGTGAAATCATCTGTTCTTCATTTGTGGTAGTCTATAACAGATTTGTTCCTTCAAACACAGCAATAATGCTATACAATATTCACTATTGATGGTTCTTCCTTTCGATATAATTGATGAACAAAATGCCGTATGCATCCCAAAATATGAAGGCCAAAACCGTGCCTGCTGATATTTGCATCTTTGGTCGCATTGGACGGCTTTCACGTGCTGTTTTCAACTCAGCTGACTGCAGATTTGACTCGGAGTAAAGTGCTGGATCATGTGTCATCCATTGTCACATTGATGCAAACACTCTTGTTGCGTTGAAACAATTTCCATAACCCCCCTGAATCGCCAACGTGTTATTTTTTGCGTGACTGTGAGCAAACGCGACACTCACTTTGAACACAGCTTCCTTATTGACAAATGTTCATGAAATATGGTGAATACACTGCCTCCTGATATCTTCAGCTCCTCTGTTATCTCACGAAACTTAAATTTACGATCGGCTAAAACGAGTTTCGACTTTTTCGGAAAAATGTCGAATTTGGGACACCTGAACATTCAGCATCATTTGTGTCTGTACGACCGCATTTAAAGTCAGCACACCACCTCTCAACTGTTATTTCCGACGGAGCAGAGTCTGACTAACATTTGTTTTGCCTGAACTGCATTTTTCACAGCAGAAAGCAATGCTTTATGAACACACGAGATTCAGATTTTTGCATTGTTTTGTACATGCTTCGGGCAGAGAGATAGAGATAGAGAGACAGGGAGAAGGAGACGGGAGGGAAGAGAGAGGGAGAGGAAAACGGAGAGAAAGGGAGAGGAAGATGGAGAGAGAGGGAGAGGAAGATGGAGAGAGAGAGGGAGTGGAAGATGGAGAGAGAGAGGAAGATGGAGAGAGAGAGGAAGATGGAGAGAGAGAGGAAGATGGAGAGAGAGAGGAAGATGGAAAGACGGAGAGAGGAAGATGGAAAGACGGAGAGAGGAAGATGGAAAGACGGAGAGAGGAAGATGGAAAGACGGAGAGAGGGGGAGATGGAAAGACGGAGAGAGGGAGATGGAAAGACGGAGGGACATGGAGAGAGAGAGACGGAGAGACATGGGGGGGGGGGGGGGAGAGACGGACAGGGAGAGAGAGACTGACAAGGAGAGAGAGAGACGGACAGGGAGAGAGAGAGACGGACAAGGAGAGAGAGAGACGGACAGGGAGAGAGAGAGACGGACAGGGAGAGAGAGAGACGGACAGGGAGAGAGAGAGACGGACAGGGAGAGAGAGACGGACAGGGAGAGAGAGACGGACAGAGAGAGAGAGACGGACAGAGAGAGAGAGAGAGAGAGAGACGGACAGAGAGAGAGAGAGAGAGACGGACAGACAGAGAGAGAGAGAGACGGACAAGGAGAGAGAGAGAGAGACGGACAAGGAGAGAGAGAGACGGACAAGGAGAGAGAGACGGACAGGGAGAGAGAGACGGACAAGGAGAGAGAGACGGACAAGGAGAGAGAGACGGACAAGGAGAGAGAGACGGACAGGGAGAGAGAGAGGCATGGAGAGTGTAGTAATTGCTATTTTTAAGAGCTACATTTTCAAGCACGTTCATTTTACCCCCAAACGAATCCTCTCCCAGCATGTTACTTGTTGCTTCCGTTTTCTTTCTTCCGTTACTATGCGCCAAATTTGATACTTGAACACTTCATAATGACATTCTACCTTCGTCCCTCCCAAGCGCACTTAATATATAACAACCGCATTCAATTAAAAATTCACCAGAAAAGCAACAGTAAAAGTTAAGTGAAATTGAGTTGTGTAGTAAAATTATAGATTTAACTAGTTCTACCCACCAGCCGTTACCCGGGATTTTTTTTAACTATGCCTTTTTTCCCAAATATTATTTCTTGTTACAATTAAAGGAAAGTAATTCTGCATGGGCGAATACAAAGTTATGTCTTTTTTATGATGACGGTCATTTGAAAAAAAAGTTGGTCTCTGGCAATTTTCTGAAAGGAATTCAATCGAATTACATTTTATTTATTTTAACAACATGCTTCAACGGTCCACATGAAAAACTGATCAAGCAAAATCCAATATTGATTTTGTATGAAAAAAGTAACGATAAAGAGACTGGCTTTACTTTATATATTAAATAAAATCCGAACAATTTTGAGTTATACTTGGTCACATTTTCGTTCAAAAGTTTTATAGGTGATTTACATTTTCTGTGATAAAAAAGGGGATTATTTTATTTGCTGAATCGTTTACGGGTATTGTAAGGATTACATGGAATATAAAATGTTATTTTCATGTTTAATTTCGCTTAAATTCTAATGTATAATAACTCGTTTTACAAACAGTAAACAAAGTCGAATACTGTGCAAAAACTGGCTTAGGTTTGAATATAAAATAAAATATTAAAAATGTACGTATTAGCCAATCAGAGGCCTAGTAAATATACGACCCCTCATTGTTCAAGAAAAATATGTTGAAATAATCTACGCTAACAGCCAGGAGCTGATCAAATCTCTTATAACCCAATTCGCCGGTTAAGAAAGTCCGTCATACAGAACAAAATTTTTATCTGCGTAAGCAAAACAACCAGTGGATATGACAACCAATTTTGATTAGTTAAATCTGCTACTCACTCTCAAAGCATGATAGCTAACTGTTAAACTGAGTGAGAGAAACACTTGCATATTAAATATTGCACGTACACAACGCAATCTACTGCTACAATGATTCTCTTTCAGTTCCCACCAAAACTCATTTCCCCCCTTTTTCCCCAATAATTAAAATTTTCGGATCATTTCAAAGTTACCAACATGTTGTAAATAAAACATGTATATATTTTGTCCGGAATGTTTAGTGACTTATTTGATTATATGTGTATACCCTTACAGACGTTATCCCTCGGATGGAAAGAAGATCTAAGATATTTATGAAAATCAACTCACTTTTATGAGGAACAAGTAATTTATTTTTATCAATAGCAATTGATTTCTTACTGTTGTCACACGAGAGTTAAATCTTATTTAAAGAAATCCGTCAGTTAAATTTTACAAAAAAAAATTTAAAAAATACGCGAGCTAAATTTTACTTAAAAAATAAGCTAATCCGTTCTCTTTCTCTCCTGAATCTGTTAAAAAGGCAGCCGTGTGCCTGTAGATTAATTTCTAATTTTAGTCACAAAAATTATCAAGGGCAACGTAATATTTTTTGTGCATTAAAATAGAAAAAATCCTTAATTTTTTTTATTATCAGTGATTAAGATTAAGCCTTCTCTTTGCTCGTAATAATAAAATTTGCATACGTGATCATTATTATTATTATTATTATTATTATTATTATTATTATTATTATTATTATTACTATTACTATTACTACTACTACTACTTAGTAAGATAAAGCCAACCTTTTTGACGCATAAAAATTAATTTCCATACGTGATTAATGAAGCGAGCCGGACTCACGTACGTTCACCTTTATTATATAGATTTTATCCTAGATAAAAATAAAATAGTTGGCAAACAATTTGAAACAGATACCCTGCTTTAACTACGAAACCTTTAAAGGTTTTAAAGCTAAGGCCCAGTATTTGTTTCAAATTGCCTCAATGATTATATTTTTTATCTAGAATACAAATTTTCAGTAACATTTTGCTGAATAAATAAAATTATAACCTAGACGCCCTAAATGTTTGGCCTTGTATCAGACGATGTAAAAATGACTAAATATCTTTTAGTTTTCAGAAGTTCTAACTTTGGTATTTGAAGTTCAGAAAAAAAAAGAAAAAAATGGAGTCTTAGAAAATTTCAAGCAAAATGAAAGAATTCTTGGATTCTTTGCTTTGGCATTTCGATTAAAACGTTGTTCTCATATTAATTTCTTTAAAACATGATTTTCAATGTCTAATTCTTTCTTTGTGAGTTGCTGTTGTGCACAAAATATGAGTTGTTAAAAGGAAAAGAAACGACTCCATGTGCAGGACGGTTGGCTTTTGTGTTGAAATGCATGCGAGTAGCGGATGTGGAACGTGTTTAGGTTTCACTATTCTATCCAAAGTGTTGATATTTACTCTGGAATTCCTGCAAGAATATTTTATTCTGCAAAATGTCAAATGGCTGTCTTCTCTCAGCAATAATTCTCTAAATGACTTTTAAGAAATGACATAAGGCAAGATAAACACTTTCTTTACTGTTTTAAATTTATTCGATCAAATTGTCATACAGCGTGATGGGTAGAGTAACCAATAAGTGACGGACAACGAAAGATAGTTACGAACAAGTTAGGTAGAAGACCACGAAAAAAAGTTACAGAAAACACAACAGATCCTTTTCTCGGTCTTTTGGCTGAGATCAAAGCGTAGTATCTGTTTCGATGGATGCTACACACCTTAGACCGGTACCGTATTGGCCTTCGGGTCTTGATTCCGCCTGTCTTAAAGATTGTCCTGTGCAGTCCTAGATGGTCAACCGTCCCAGGCATTGCTTCTCCAACCTTTTGAGCAGGGGTTAGTTTATTGCTAATCGCCTGAGGCGCCCCGACCGAGGAATGCTGACGGGGCAATTCAGCCATTTTTATTTTGTAAGCTAGAGTGCTCAACCTCTAAAGCGCTGGCTTTTCAATCCCACTTTCCGACATTGTGTCACAGCTTACCGCTGTGGGAGGGAGATACTCCCCCCCAAAAAAACACAACAAATTGCAGACAACGAGCAAAAAGGCGACGTATATATTAGCCAACCTTTTTGATTTGTCTTTCAAAATATGAAAATTCCGATTAGCCTGATGATTTCTGTTGGGTATGAAAGGCAAAGGTTTCTGTGTATCTGACTTGCCATAATATATGAGTAGTAAAAGAAAATAATCGAGCACTCTGCTGAAGTTAAGAAAAAATCAAAAGTGAGAACGTAATATTTATTATAGATGATTATAACAACATTGGTACCGTCGGTTTCAAATCAACAAGCGCCTAACAAACGATCGCGCCGTGTTGACTCTTCTCAGTCCTCGTTATTGATTTTTGTTCGAAAATGTCGAATCACGCGCTGCGGTGACTTATGCGAGATTTTATTTCTCGGCCTTATTTTCTTTCTTTATAAGGGACCAGTCCAGTATGTTTTCCGTAATAATGTGGAAGTCATCAGCTGAAATTAAATTTCTTGTCAATCTCTGAACTTAATAAAATGGCAATAAACCGACAGTACCGAAGTTTTTATAATACTCTATAATATATATATATATATATATATATATATATATATATATATATATATCTGCTTGTTTGTTTGTGCGTGTGTATTTTGTTTTCTTCTGAGACTGTCTAAACACAAATCACAAAGAAGCCTGTAGATATTTGTCTGACAAATTTTCTAGCTTTTGAGCAAAAGACTTGGCAGAGGACACTGCAAAACTTAATTCTGTTTGAAAGCAAGACAAATCGACAAGAAACCCCCCCAAGCCACTTACCAATCACATTCTACCGGATTTTTATATAATAGAAGAGATTCGGGTCCGCATATAACCGAAACTACGTCATTGCCTATATCGCAATTGCCTTAGTTATTAAATCATATTCCCAGCTTTTTTGATTTTATTTTGTTATTTAAACCGTTGACCGCAATTATCACAAACTAATTATTTTCCTATATATTAACATTTGCAAGTGTATTTATGTATGTAGGAAAAATGTATGCATTAAATCCAACAAAATGCTGAAAAAAAAAACTAAATGAAAAAGTGAACAACCACCAAATACAGACGACAAATCAAAGGCAAAATAATTTTGCTTCATAATGTTTTGCCCTTTTTATCCAAAGAACTTTTTCGAAGTGGGTATAGATACAGTTTTATAAAAATAAAAAAGACCGAATTATTAGTCAACCAAAATTGTTTTTAATTTGTATTCTGTATTTCTTAAAACTTAGTTAACTCCAAACAAGGCAAGTTACCGCTGTAGACTTAAGGAGCTACTGAGAATTAGGGTGAACGTTTAGGGGGGTATCCTGCATTGGGAGCTGTGCATCGAGATGTCGGGTATCTGTTTTCCCATGTAGTTTTTTTTAACACACATAAACATATTCGCATACCTAACTTTATATATATATGCTTGTATTTACAGAATTAATTAAACGATCGTTATGAATATTGGAAACATCTTCTGGGAGTCGTAATGTGGGGTATATTTAGTTTTATGTAAGTAAGAGGGGGTGGAAGCCATTCGCGAACATACATATACTTCTGATTTTTGTGAAATTTTAACAATAAGTATTAGATATTATTTAATAAATATTCAAATTTCAGTTTCTTTTGAGTAGTTTAAAGGATTTTTAGAGGGCAGACTATGGGCATAACCTCTTATTTGAAAACCCAAATATTTCAGATTTCCATTAACCCATAGTCATTAAACACTAATTAAACAGGATTCCCTGAATTTCAATTTCTTCTTAAGATGCATTAAGCGTAAGCCTTTAATTTTAGACATATTTTAGAATCAAAATCCATTGCATGATCAAAACTGGAATAACTATTCCAGATATGAAGTTTAGTATCATTATATCTTGATTTAAATCTTCGTAAAATTAGTGCAAAACTGTTTTGTTCGAGGAATTAATTCTACCCGTTCTGGAACGGGTATTCTTGTTTATCTATAAAATAATCTGCTTTGAAATTTGTTATATTTACTTATAATTACTTGTCAACGCTCAAAGCCACTTTAGGATAAGGGTTTATCATATGAATATATTGCCCGTTGAATGATGATGGCTATTATGAGAGCGTTGAAAATAATGGTATATATAAAATGTGATAAGTCTGATGACAAGTATTTATTTACACTGGTTTTTAAGAGGACCATATTAGAGCACTCAGGGAAACAATATGGGAAGTTCGTGGAAATAAACTGTTTGTGGAAATTCAGTTCAAGCACACGGAGCAAGGAGATGAAAGTTCTTTTCAGTTGTGGTAGGTAAACGAGTTCTTGCTGTGAACGTCTTACAAAGAGGAACCAGAGATTGGAGCTCAGTCGATCACCTTCCATGGAAATAACGATAGAGTAGAGAGAGAGAGAGAGAGAGAGAGAGAGAGACTACCAACGTCTCTTCTGTGAGAAAGGGGCTGTAATGAATGGAAAAAATCGCCTCCAACTAGCTTTGTGCTACCACATCTAATGGGAAAAAGACATGCTAATCAAATTTGTATGTACTACCATATATATATATATATATATATATATATATATATATATATATATATATATATTATGGTAACAATACGAGCTCTTGCTGTGAATGTCTTACAAGGAGCAACCAGAGATTGGAGCTCAGTCGAGCACCTTCCATGGAAATAACGATAGAGTAGAGAAAGCATTAATAAATAATGGATCTATAACTATTTTGATGAATAGACTCCCCACCCCCATGTATATTTTTGCTAGTATATGTAATATACTTACAGGAATCGGACTTTTCACAGAAAGAACTCTTCTTGTTACCACAACGTAACAAAATTCTTTCTCCACGAGCCTCGTGTCAGACGAAATTTCCACAAACAGAGGTTCGTCACAAGGGCTTCCAGTTTGTTGATCATTATAACGATAATACTTCCCTGCAGATTACAATACGGTCGTCTTCAAATCCAATGTTAACAGATTCCTGTCATGAACCGCCCTACAAGTATACGAACTCTGTCCATGCCATCAATTATTCTAAATCCTTGCAGAAGTCCTTCGGTACTTCTTCAGATTAGAACACGAGCTAACTTTGAGCCTAACCCTAACGACGGGGTCAAAGTTAGCTCGTGTCCTAATCTGGTGAAGCACCAGTTCTTCATCTCTCAATCATTTTATCTAATTAAAACTTATCCTTGAGTGTCTTTTGGCCTAGTAAAAACAAAACTGGCTAATTAATATATTCTTAATTGACGACAATGTCAAAGATTTGTTTGCCACTCGATCCTTGTCATATACGAAATATTAATTCGTTCAACAGGAACATATTTTTTCCAAGTAAAACAAACAAAAAATAAACTGATATAAAAATAAACGAATATACCTAAATAAATACCTATTCTTAAGATGTGTTCATTCAATCTGTGCGGTTAGTGACGAAAATACTATTTGAAACTTGAGCGTGGCAGAGCCTCTTACAAAGATGGATAGATTCATAGATTAACATCTTTCGCTAACCTCCCCTCCTAAAAGAAAATGAGATTCTACTTATATTAGGCGATTACGTGTTGACAACCTGAAAAAAAAACAAAACAATTTAGAATTTAGAGTGGGCGCTCAGTTTCGTATATAAATTTAGCGTAAAAACCCGCATCTCCGGGCTATTGTAGCCTTTTGGAGCAGTTAACCAAATTTTTTTTTACCAATAATCCCAAGTCCGAGTGATAAGATCACAAAACTCCGTCTCCCCTAAAAACATTCCAGGACTTATCTCCCATAGCAAAAGAGAACAAAAAAAACAATTGTTTATCTGCACTAAAACGCTACAATAGCTCATAAATAAGGGAGCATTTTACGTTAAATTTATATGCGAAACTGATCCCCTACTCTAAATTTTTAACTTGTTTTTTTCTTATTTCTACCAAGTTTTTAAGGGTGTCCACCCATAATCGTGATAATACAGAGCAATATCCAAAGATGGATTGACACTTCTAAAAATGCAATCTTAAACTTAAGTGAGACCGACAGATGGATGAAGCCTCTTTTTCAGATGATTGGACGCATCTTAAAAATGTATGTGGCAAAATGTCAGTTGCTATGACGCAAAATTGGCGTCAACACAATTTGAAGCCAGGACTTAACCTTCATTTACTGCCCCCGCCCTCTGTGACATTAAAAGAGTCAAAGTTTGCTGAATATGTAAACAAGAAAAAAACAAAAAACAAACAAACACCAAGTGACTTAAATGTTTTTTTCTCAGAAAATATAAGGACGATAAACAAGAAACCAAACAAATAAAAAGCAAACGACATCTGGTGATTTGAGATATGGACACTCCCACCCTTTCTTGAGAGAGAGAGAAAGAGAAAGAGAAAAAGAGAGATAGAGAATGAGAGGGAGAAGGAGAGGGAGAAGGAGAGAGAGAGAAGGAGAGAGAGAAGGAGAAGGGGGGAAAGTAGAGAAGGAGAGACAAGAGAGGGGGAGAGGAGAGAGGGAGAGAGAAGAGAGGGAGAGAGGACAGAAGGAGAGGGAGAGAAGGAGAGGGAGAGAAGTAGAGGGAGAGAAGTAGAGAGAAAGAGGGAGAGAGAAAGAGGGAGAGAGAAAGAGGGAGAGAAAGAAAGAGAAAGAGATAAAGAAAGAGAAAGAGAAAGAGAAAGAAAGAAAGCGAGAAAGAGAGAGAAATTTGTTTTGCGTTTATTATTTTCAACCCACGCAGTTTTATTTTTTCCGAAATTTTATTATTTTCGTTTTAGAAACAAAGGGAAATAAATATATATTGGATGATTATCCACCCTTAAAAAGAATGGCGGCTATACGAAAATTAATCCAATCGGATTGATTATTTTCTGGAAAGAATTGACTGAAATTACATTTTATTTTTGGACCAACGGGCCACCAAAATTCGCTATTCAGAATGGAATATTGATTTTGTAGGATGGAAGCTATCGATGACAAATGTATAGAATCCGACTGACTGAATTTTATACATGAGATTGGGTGGAAATTGCATTTGCTGATATATGTGCAAGTGAATATGATTTAATGTGTATCATTTGGATTATTCGGATAAGTGTTCTCATCTTGGACGTTATTCTCACAACTGCAAGGATCTGTTGTGTAACTGATATACGTGCTAAGTAATATCCAGTTCTAAGTGACAATATTCAGTAGATTGAAGGATCAATCCTCAGCGCGGGCGATACTAAGAACAAAATCACGAATTACTTAAGACTTCTACCCGGTCATGGCTGACGAAATGTGGATTAAATAAAGAGTTCAGTTCGAAATTGGACCTTTATTGTTCGTGGTTTTCATAAACGACTACTTTGATGACATTGTGTCTGAGATGGGTATATTTGCTTACGACAACACGCTCTACTCTCGTCATGTGGATACAACGAACGCGCACATATCCAAGGCAATGGCTGAATCCTTAGAAAGTGACCGCTAGTCTGTAGTGGAATGGAGTCATAAATAGATGGTGACATTCAATGCTGCTATGGCAAAGCTTCTTTCCTTCAACAACTACAAGAAACCTCTTCAATCACTGATTGCCATATCAAATAACACCCTACACGAGAGTCCAACGTTCAAACTCCTCGGCCTAACATTCACGGGTACTATGAATTGAAACAAATACATAGAAAACATTACCAAGGCTAGTGCAAAGAAAGTGGGCTCCCTCTACCGTGCTAGAAGACTTCTCACACCTGACAGTATCCTATATATCTACAAAGCTGCCATTCGCCTATGCATGGAGTATTGTAACGTCTTGGCTGGTGCACCATCCACTAGTCTCTCCTTCTTAGACAAGATCCTAAAGAGAGTCTCTAGTCTAATAGGTCCCTGTTCCATCGCTGCAATGTTGCATCCTTGTGCGTGTTTTACCCGTACTTCAATAAAATATGCTCCGATGAGCTTGCTGCTCTGGTGCCCTCTCGACGTAAATACACTCTACCAACTCGACAATCAGCTAAATCCCATCCATTCACTGTGGAGGTCCCCAGATGCCGGAGAGCCTTCTATTCTAATAGCTTAGAACTCCCGCCTTGCTCTCTGTTTCCCCTACTATATCGACATGCAAAAATTCAAAACAAATGTGAACAATCATATCCTTGCACATCTCCCAATTTAGGATGCCCTACAAAACTTTCACCCTAATTCTCAAATGCCCGTTACGTCTACCGTGGCAACTTGCCTTGTTTGGGGTGAACTAAGTTAAAAAAAATCCCAATTTAAAAAATTCAAAAACATATACATATATATATATACATATATATATATATATATATATATATATATATATATACATATATATATATATATAAATACAACTGATCCCCCACTAAATTCTAAAATATTTTGTTTCGGAATTTTTTAGATGAGGGTTGATAATTTGTAGAATTTGGTATATTCGGACTACTGATCTTATCTTGGGTGTTTTTATCACAACGTTTCGGCCGATGTACCCCCGACCTTCTACAGGTGTACTTTGTCAAACTCGGGAATCTTTCTGTCGAACTCGGGAATCTGGGCGGAATTAAATAAAGGGTTCCGTCCGAAATTCCGCCCAGATTCCCGAGTTCAACAGAAAAATTCCTGAGTTCGAAAAGGTGCATCTGAAGAAGGTCGGAGGTTACATCGACCGAAACGTTGTGATAAAAACACTCCAGATGAGAACACTAGTCCGAATATACAAAATTTTTAAATAGTTGTTTGTCTTTATCTCCATTTTTCACGGTGTTTACAGGCAATCAACTAACAAAATCAGAATGTCATTTTTTCGAGGGGGGGGGGGGTGGATATCTGAGTGTGTTAATCTGCAAATTAACCTATATTTAATTATTTGAAATCTTTTTATAATTTTTTTTTAACCATACATCCCTTTTTATATTTTAATTTTAAGCAATTGATTTTAGCTGTGTTTACTCTTGCCGTGAAAATTAAAAAAAAAACTTGAAATTTATATAACTAATTAAATCCCTTATTTTTATGGTATAAATATAAATATTAAAAGTTTGGATATTGTTATAGATGAACACCCATCTTTCGATAAAATGAGATTCTACTTTTTTTTTTACGTGTGAATACTCTAAAAAACTGCCGAAAAAAACCCACAAAAACATTTTAGAATTTAGACTGGGGGATTAGTTTCGCAAATAAATTTAACGTAAAATGATCCTCCATTTTCGAACCATTCTAGGCTTTTATGGCAGTTAACCATTTTTTTGGCCGTTGGAGATGAATTCTGTACGTTATTGTTTTAGGCCGATTGCGTGTGGTTTAACCACCTTGCCAGTCGAACTTAGGGTTAGTGTTAAAAATATATTAATTAACTGCCTTAATAATTTAGAAGGACCATAAAAAGAAGAATCTCATTTTTTAGGGGTGGGGTAATTTAGCTGATTGCGTTAATCTAAACATTTACCAAAGTTTGTTGTTAAAATTTTGGAATTCTCTGAGTAAATCTTTAAAAAAATTAACGGCCTCCCATCCCAATTAATTGCTGCTCGTATAAAATAAATAAATAAATATATATATATATATATATATATATATATATATATAATTGTATTAGTTGCTATATTTATTAGGCGAAAGTGCTCAGTATCGACGAGAAACGTATGTAGATCTAAATTAGAATAAACAGTATCTGGTGACTGGCAGTTTCTCGCCTTGTGTTCTTCAGACCATGTGTGTTCACATGGTCCGAAGGACGTACACGCAGTTACCTACTTTTTTTTTATATACAAGAAACCTAATTCTCGAAATCTTAAACTATGGAAAATGTCTATGAATACAATCGGAATTTTTGTTTAATAACTTCTCTCCTCTTCCCCATTGCTATAAAAATGTAAATGGAAGCATATTTACTCAGAATACTGTATTTATTTATCGTCGCTTATCTCGTTGGTTCCAGCCAATGGCAGGCGATACATAACACCTATTGTTCATGGCTACTTCCTGCAATTGAGTAATGAATTGCAATCTTGTCAACCAGGCTCTTGCTTTTTGCATTTAATACCGCATTTGGTATCTTTAAGTTTTATTAGTTTTCTATGTCTGCAGTTGGACCAGGCTTCGTTAGCGTGAATAGACGAATAAAATATTAATCAATAAGAAGACAGTAAAATTAAAAACTAAAGATATTTTAGTAAAAAATAAATACTATGGGGGAGTTAAAATCATGTCAACAATTTTAATTTTCTGCTCCCCCATTATATATATATATATATATATATATATATATATGCCAACATTGTTAAAAATAACAAAATTCGTTTGTTTAATTATACCATTTTTATTTTTTCAATTTTTCTGATGGTCTTTTTTGTATTAAAATGATATAAAAAAATAAATGTTCTATAGGTTTCACGAACGTTTCCGATTCTTTGTGTCAAAAGCAAATGAACAAAACAGCTGAAGAAAGAGAATTTTTAGAAAGACGGCGGAGAAACGTACAAAGAACGTTTCCGCATTGTTCCAGTAAAAACGTTGACGATTTAAATTCAGCGACACCGGAGTGGCATCACAGATTAGAATTGCATTACGTTAAGCATTTTAAAATGTTGTCACCGGTTTCATACGTGATGTTATTAATTTTAGATTGTTGCGTTTTTATGTAGATAGCTTCCAGTATTTTATTTTTTTTCAATTGGTTTCGGAATGTATTATTTTAGTGAATCAAAAACGGTCGTGAAACCTATGGAACATTTTTTTTTTTTTAATACAAAACAGACCATCAGAAAATTTGAAAAAGTAAAGTGACTAGAGATTCTACGAACGTTGTCGGAATATGCCTTATAGCTACGTGCCAGTCTATTTTTAACTCCCCCGAACAGGGGATTATAACAATATTAATTTTAAGTAAATAATATTAAATTATTTTTTACCTACATACGTCATATATACACGTGTGTGTGTGTTTAAATTTTATCTTTTTGTTTTGATGGGGATGGGGCCCCTTACCGGATGCCAGACATTCACTCACTATTTCAGAGACTCCAACCGAGAGATCGTTTTAGAATTCTAACAGCCCCTTTCAGCACAATTGTTTATCTCTTGCACTTGGTCACAGATAGTATATTCGCCAGGTAGCTTTTGAATTTTTTATCATTAGCCCGGTATCTCATGATTACGGAAATGATGGAGATCTACCTAAGATCTCAGTTTCTTTTCATGTCGTATATAAGACCTTGATATTTAGTTATTTTCTCCCTCTCAGCTCTGTTTAAGCCAACATCATTAGAGACGTCGACTAACTAGGGTTGCTACTTTCTTTTTTTTGTCCCATGTCAGGTTTATCAGATCCGTTTTCTAGTGTGTAGCTGTATGCATTGCATAGTCTGTATGAATGTGCATTGAGACTATATTGATAACATGCATAAATATCTGACTGGCTATACTTTATCTATGCAACTTTGCATGCATAGTTATCAGTAAAATAGACCACCAAATACAGATAAATAAATACTTTATAATTTTATAAGTAATATCTGTTTATTGAGCTAACGTAAATATATAAGCCAGCAACGTATAAACAGATGCTCGGATAAAATATAAAAACTGTTGAATTCGAACTAAACTAATTTCATACACCTACCAACAATTGGACTAAATCGCAAACCAAGAAAAAGTTTATAAGTAACATCTGTTTATCGAGCTATACCAATCAATCGAATAAGGGAAAAACTTACTTTGCTTTACACAAAGTGTTTGATCAACCGATAGAATAACTTCGTGATTATGTTTATATATATATATATATATATATATATATATATATATATATATATAATATTTATAAATAAATATTAATTATTTTAATAAATACAGACATCGATGTTTCATGCTAACGCAATCTTCAGTGCAGGAAGCTAATTCTCAACGGTCGACGGGCGCGAACCCTGATCTCAAATCGCCACTGACCTGTAGTCAAGAGTCTTAACCCCTCGGCCATAGACAATTAGTTAATAATTAGGGAGGAATTTAACTTTATAAATAGCGAATCGGCGGCTAAATTTACACAAGCAGTTAGAGTGATCAACGAACGTGTTCGGATCGTGCATGCAGCTATTGATACTGCTTGTTATTAAAGTCACTCAGAGTGAGTGAATTTAATAACAGGCAGTACTACTAGCTTCATTGCGAGATCCAACACAGTTTGTTGTTGTAGATCACTATTCGCTGTTCGTTGTAAAATACCCGCCGACTTGGCATTTACAAAGTTAAATTCCTCCTTAATTCCAAACTAATTTTTGGTGGCCAACGGCAAACGCTCTTGGACTGCGAATCAGTGGCGATTTGTGATCGGAGTTCGCGCCCGCCGACCGTCGGGAATTAACTCCCTGCACTTTAGATTGCGTAAGCATGAAACGTCGATGTCTGTAGGTAATAAATAATTAATATTTATTTATAAATATTATCTATCTATCTATATATCTATATATATATATATATATATAATATTTATTTATAAATATTTTATATATATATATATATAATATTTATTTATAAATATTATATATATATATATATAATATTTATTTATAAATATTATATATATATATATATAATATTTATTTATAAATATTATATATATATATATATAATATTTATTTATAAATATTATATATATATATATATATAATATTTATTTATAAATATTATATATATATATATATAATATTTATTTATAAATATTATATATATATATATATAATATTTATTTATAAATATTATATATATATATATATATAATATTTATTTATAAATATTATATATATATATATATATAATATTTATTTATAAATATTATATATATATATATATATAATATTTATTTATAAATATTATATATATATATATATATAATATTTATTTATAAATATTATATATATATATATATATAATATTTATTTATAAATATTATATATATATATATATATAATATTTATTTATAAATATTATATATATATATATATATATATATATATATATTAATAATGAAAAAAATACCCATCGACATAAGTGCAGAAACGCTGCATTTTCACGTTATAAGCCATTTATCAAAATTCTTTATTTTCATTTAAAACATCTAACATGTAAAAGTTTTGTGCTAGTGCGAGAGAGAAAATGAAAATAAAATGTTAATAATAATTTAATATAATAATACTCATAATACAAAATAAAGAAACGGAATATATAAATAAAAGTTATAATACAAATATATAAAAACGCACATAAATATATGCATATATATATACACACAAACACATACGCTGATTAAAAAAAAATGTTATTGTTTTTACTGGCGATAGTAGACCGGTGTTTACCGGTGCGTTTATTATTTTTCGCTACCCTGAACGTTTTTGTTAAGAATATGCAGAGGACTGCATTTAATTCGCTCTTAATCGGACGTGTTATCAATTTTTGTATATATAGATTTTTAATTAATTACTAAATTAATTTTTGCGTGTATAAAAGGAACTACAAACACATAGATATAAATACATACACAAAAATACATATAAATGCATATACAGATACATTAATATGGACACATGTATACACAGATGCACAGCTCACAGACATATACACATTTTCACATATATGTACGCTGTATGTATATGTGTTTCTACATATGGGATAGATATATACTTTTTACGTGACAAGATAACAGGTAAACAAGCCTTGTTCTGGCGCATCGACATAGAACCAATAAAAAGTTGCACCAAACAAATATAAAACTTCTTGGGGCTCAGAAGAAAGATCTGAACGTCATGATTGGCAGGTGTTCTTTGATAGTCAACAGAAAGGACTCTGTCGGCATCCTCTGTATCTTGGCTATTATTGTTTCTGGTAACTGAATAGGACAGACCAAATACAGATAAATAAATATGATCATCACAAACCACCACAAAAGAAATCAGACGAGCAATGAGGTTCTATTACAAAACAACCCGCAGACAAAGAGGCTCCTTTACAATTTAGAACATAATCCCAAAATTAGGCTATCGATTTCTAACCACTCTGTATATATATATTATGTAACACATATGCATTATATATTGGAAGCAAGCAAGATCAATAGGCGGACGGGAAAGGGAGTTACTCCGAATAAACAATTTAGGGGTGTTTGCATAATTTCAAGGGAACCGAATCAGCCATGGAGAAAGATGTTCAAAGCGTTACATCTTTTATTCATTAATCTTTAAATGAAAACTTTCTGGCAGAAAGAGTGCAACACTTTGGCACTCGAGCTGAGGCTTTACAAGAAGACACGCACGAGTGACGACGTTTCATACAAAAACATTATAGCAGTCAGAATTGTTAGCACCTCATTTTTACTGTCTCTCCTTAGCTCTTCCAAATGTCAGTATCAGGAATTTCTTTTCCATTCTTCTTGGTTTTGGATGTCTTCCAT